>WBNO01021918.1:26079-57768 GCA_013400575.1 Peucedramus taeniatus
CCCCTCCCCCTCCCCCTCCATGGGACACCTTCCACTAGACCAGGTTACTCAGAGTCCCATTCATTCTGGTCTTAAACACTCCAGGGATGAGGAGTCCACAGACTCTCTAGACCCAGAAAGTAATTTTAGAGGAACTCTAAGCCATTGCTTGTTGAAAAAATTTAGAGAATGCTCCTCAACTTCCTGCTTGGCTAAGAATGAAAAGTTTGGTGATTTTGGCCCTGAAATTGTACTTAGCTAAGGCCAAAGTTGTTTGTGCAAGTCCACAATGTTTCTGGATAAAAGTTTAGGGTTGAAGGCAGTCATTCTAGATAATATCACAAAAACAAAGAATGGTAAAGTTAAAGAATGACTCATTTATTTTACCCAGTAATGTTTACAGCAGTGTAATCTGTTACAAAGATCACTCTAAAATAGCCTAATATTTGGAAGGAAATTAAAAGCAGGCTTTGACAATTATCTGTTCTGAAGATCAGAACTGGGACCACACATATTGATTCTCTGTAATAACATTCAGTTTGCAGACTCTCAGAACTCTCAGTTTGGCAGCAAGAAAGAAAAACATTTATCACTGTCAGGCTGATCTTGTGGTTATTTCATAAAAAAAAAGAAAAAGAAAGATAGTAATCCTCTTACCAATAAAATGTAATAACATGTCTAAGTAATGTCTGGAAAGTTGAGTCCTGTGTTTTCATATAGATTGTAATACATTTTATAACCCACACTCTGGTGGCTTTTATAACCCACACTGGCATTTAGTGGCATATCTCACACATGGATACATGTGTGAAAGCTGCATCACATCCCTTCATCATGGAATCCCTGAGCTGGAAGGGGCACACAGGGATCGTTGAAGTCCAGCTCCTGGCTCTGTGCCTGAGAGTGGTGTTCAAAGACTCCTGGAGCTCTGGCAGCCTTGGGGCTGTGCCCATTCCCTGGGGAGCCTGGGCAGTGCCTGATCACTCTGTGGCGAAAGAATGTTTTCCTAATATTCAATCTAACCCTCTCCTGACACAGCTCCAGCCATTCCCTTGGATCCTGCCCTGGTCACAAAGAGCAGAGATGGGAGCTGCCCTCATGAGAAAGTTGCAGACCCTGGTGAGGTCTGACCTCAGCCTCCTCTCCTCCAGCTGAACCAGCCAAGTGTCCTGAGCTGCAGCTCCTGTGGCTTCCCCTTCAGGCCTTCACCATCCTTGTACCCCACCTAAGAGTTTTATAGATCTCTAATAACTTTATATCCCTCTTCTACTGTGGCACCCAAAATTGTCCCCAGGACTCGAGGTATAACCTGCACAAAGTGGAAGTGCAGCCCTGAAACCCTGTGTCAGTATTATTCCTCAGGGAAGAAGATGTATAAATTATCTTTTTTGGAGTGATTTCCAAATGGAGGGAGAAAGTCAGAGGAGGAATTATTGCATGCCACCACAAACAGAAGGGGATATATTGCACATAGGCTGTGAGTATAAGGCAACTAGATTTTAAAATTATTTTTCTTTTTCTTTTTTTTTTTTTTTTTTTTTTTTCAGGCTTAATCTCTAAGGAAAGTGTAATCTTATATGTGGATATTCTAGTACCTCTCTCTGTTCTGCTGGTACATCACCATCTATGTGAAAGCTATACAAATCTGCTCCTCACAGTATCTCACTGCAGAATTTGTTGTTCTCACAACTTCCTGGAGCATGGATTCTGGAATAGTTTTGTCAAGCCAGGCCAAGTCTCACCTCGGGACCTACCTCAGGCTTGTTGTTAGGAATGCCAGGAGCCAGCACTGCCCCATCCCAAAGCTGTGCCACTTGTTGTCTGCTCAAAATTACACAGCTCCTTAAAACCTTGCTGTTTCTGGATACTCCCCATTACTGCTTTTCACACATCATTGTGACAAAAGGCTGCAAAAACCTGCATTTAGGACTTTGGCCACAACATCTCTCCTTGATTAACCCCTCTTTTTCCTCAAATCTCATTTACTTGATACTCTCCATAATGGTCTCTACCATAGCCAGTGCCCAGAATAATATCAGGGAAAACTTCCCAGTTGTCCAAAATGTCTTGATGTCTCAGTTGGCCCCTTGTAACATTTATAAAACCATTTCCTTATTTCCCTCTGCTTACAGAACCTTGTGTGCCCTCGTGAGTGTGTCTGAAGAGCACCTACCTTTCTTACAGCTACTTATTTATGCACAGAGACCAAGTTTGTGATGACTGGTGCCCCAGAAAGCAGACAAGGACAACCTAAAGGTAGGCTTCAGTGAGTTGAAATTCAGATTCAGCTCTTTCAGCTCTTAGACACAACTGAACTACAGTGAAGCATCAGAAGGAAGGAGGATGTAGATCTCTTTAAGTAAGAACAAAACGCCCTTGAGCAACAAAGGGATGCAGAGTGAAGGAAGCATGAGCAGAACAGAATGATTCACACATGAGAGATGCTGGGAACTGTGCAGCAAAAGGTGCTTATTGTGCACAGGAGCATCCAATTACACAGGCACCAGTGGGCTGGGCTCATGCCACTGTGCTGTCAGCCTGGGTTACACAGAATTTAAGTGATAGGAGATGTAGAGGGAAATCCCAGACTGCTGTGACACAGAAAGATGGCACACAAAGGAGGGGCTCACATCATGGGAAGTGGTTACCCAGTAAGTTTTTGATTCCTTACACATACATAGAGCTTTAAATACCTCCACTGGCAACTATGCTGACTGGGCTCTCGACAAAGAGGTAAATCAAATACAGCTTCTTCAAGGGTTAAACTTAAAATCTCCATGGTTTAGCAAGACAGCTTTGAAAAACCCTGTTGTGAGTTAAGCTTGCACTGTGCATAATCCATTTCAATTCCCATGTGTGCTATATCTTGCTAGAGTGAGCAACAACTATTTTTGGAGAAGATAAATATCTATTATCTCTTGCTGCTCTTTCCCTTCATCTGGTTGTTTACCACATTTTCAATCTCCTCTTGGAACCCCCTCCTGCCTATCATTGAGGTTACTGCCCTGTTTTCTCTGTTCTCCTTCCATCCAAAAGGGAGTTTTTTCCACAAGCGAGACTTGGGGTCTACATCCCAAACACATTTCTGCTTTAGCTCATGATGTTCAGCAATTCTGCAAGAATTTGTCTTTTGGTGACATGATCTGTCTGCTTTCCAAATTAATTTTGTTCTTCAAATCTGGTCCACTCCTGACTAAAGAAAACTGTCTCTCTTCAAATTTTCTTCTCAACCTACAGTATGTCTGTTAACTGTCTGCTAATATTCCTCTGTTCCTCTTCTTCCAGGAAACCTGTGTGAATCCTTGTGCCAAGCCTTATCTTCTTTTTCTTCAGTACACTTTCTTTTCTTCTCTTTTGTTGACTATGTAGGTCAACAGTCCTTTTAATGACCTCTTCCTCCAACTCTGACTTCTTCCTTTTCCTCTCCTCAAACTGAAACTTAAATTTTATGTACTTGAATTTGCAGATAGATTTCAAGAAGCAGCCTGGTTATATCCTAGAAATTATTTGCATTAAATCACCACAATGCTGATAAATATTTGTCTCTGAAAAAAAAACCAAAAAACCAAATCCAGTGTTTAAACTATGGTTTCTGTCAATCTGGGATGACATTTCATGCACTCTCCTACAGGGATCTGTCATGCATCCAACTCCACAAAATTCTTTTACTACCACCTTATATGCTACTGCCATGCACACAAAATCTTGGCTGATGCCAAACTAGGATATGGAAATAGGGGAGCTTTCTGGAATTCTAAAGAACCTTGTCAATTTGGGAGGGAGAGTTTGAAATAAGACAAAATTTCATAATGACACATTCAAAAATGTACAGTCAGAAAGGTTAGAACAAATAGAGCAAAATGAGAAATTAAATGAGTGAGCAGTACTGCAGAAAATATCTGGGGTTATAGTGGTTCACAGGCCATAAGATGACACTTCCAAAAAACCAGAAAATCTCATTCTGGAGTATATTATCAGAAGTGCTGTGTGTAAGACAAGGGAGGTAATTATTCTGCTCTACTTGTTACTAGTGAGAGCTTGGTTCCTGCTGTGAGTACAGCATTTAAAGAAGCAAGAACATAAAGAATATCCAACAGAGAGCAAGAAAGAGAAGGGTTTTATCCAAAATCACAGTCCTGAAGATTTGTTTAGATGATAAATAAGGAGACTGGGGCAAGGTGAGAAGAGTCTTCCAGTTTATCAAAGGTTATTGCAACAAAACCAGTGATCCATTGTTCTCTGTGTCCTCTGGAGGAGGGCAAGAAGTAATCTGCTTAATTTGCAGTAAAGAGGATTTACATTACACCCCAGAAACACTTGCCACTCCAAGGACAGTTAAGCTCTGGAAGAGGCTAGAAACATCCCTTAAGAACAGGTTTGACTGGTGTGTCAGGGATAGGATCTGCATGGATTTAAAGTTTCAAGCAAGGTAGAAAAGCATTTGGTCATCTCTTGCATCTTCACTGTCATTTTATACTGCATCTACACAAACTCTCTGTGTTTTGCCACGGGGCCAGGCTGTGCCTCTGACCTCACACTGATCAGCATTTTCACTGCAGAGTTAGCAGGAATTCCTGGGAGAGGCCTGCTGAAGTGTTTGCTAAATTATATCAATATGTGTTCCAACAACCTCTGATGTAATTTGTTATTTACACACATGCTGACAAGGTTCATTAGCAGCACTATTTGATGACAACATTTTATTATGAACCAGAACAGAAACAAAAGTAAAGTATTACAGGACAGACCCTGCTAGAGCAGCCCATGACTGTCAGCAGGTTGCTACAGGATTTTTGACACTGGACTTCACTAATTTCCAAAATTCTTTTTGGAATTCTGGTCAAGTAATACCCAAAGAGCACAGCATACCTGTATTTTGAAGTGCAATGTTTTCCCATTTGAAAAATTCAATATAATGCTTTTTATTTATAAAGCTTAATTTGTGTTTTTTCCTTGGAAATCCTCTTTCTCCCCACATGACACTGAATTCCTAGTTCCTGAGCTGCTTTGACATACAACAACCTTTTCAAATGGAAGAAACCCATTAGCCTGATATTTTCTTTTGGTGACCTGCATGTTGAATTCACCTCCTTCCTAGATATGACAAGACACAACGTGAGTCTCTCAACATATTATGTGGTTAGTGGGTTTAATTACACTGAGCTTAGGAGCTTTAGATTTGTAGAAGAATAAGGTATTTTTAAGGACAGAAACTTTGCTGGAATTTTACATTTAACAAACTTACAAAACTGTCCAAGGTAAGTGCTTTGAGTAAATTAAATTTAAATAAACAGATAAATAATATGCTTACAGTGAGCTGTGATCATGACTTTACATTTTTAAGTTTTCATAATCTTTAACTTGTCTATTTCTTGGACTTGTATTGTTTCATGCCAGTAAAAGAATCAGAATTGTTAGAATTCCAAAATAAATTATGTTTTCTTTCTGAAGGATCAATAATTGCTTGAGCTCCTTTCAAAACCCCAATTCTGGCTTTTGTTCACTATTTTAACAGGCAAGCAGTGATGCACACAGCAAGGTGAGAGACTTGCACCTCCGATGAACACATGATCCAGCAACCAAAACACAAAAGCTCGGAGATAAAAGGCAAGAAATAACATCCACCAATTATTATTACACTAGGATAGTGTAATAATCAAGAAACAAGAAATAAACAAGAAAATACTCATAAATGCAGATTTAAGACAGCTACTTATCATAAAACAGATCTATCAGGAAAAAAACCTAACAAAACCCAAATCTCAAGAATTATGAAGTGAAGCAACCTGAACCAAAGGTGTATAAAGTATTCTAGAACAACAGGCTGGCCCAAACATAAGCCAGTTAAATTGCTGCAGCAGTTGATGACTGAGGAGCTCAGAATTTTATCTGTTTCCATTGCTTTAAGCTTGAAAGAAAAAGTGTACCCCATCAGGAGCTTTCAAAGGTCTCAGATTTCCAGTAGGACCAAAGGAAATAAAGATGCTTTCTCCCTACTACTGTAAAAACCCAAAACAACAACAGCAAAAACCAACAATCAACCAAACAACAACAACAAAAACTACAAAAACCCCAATCATCACCACAAAAAAAAAAAAAACAACAAAAAACCAACAAAACAAAACAAAACCACAAAAAAACCACAAAAAAACAAAAACAAAAACAAAATAAACAAAAAAAACACTAAAAAAACCCAGCCAAAACCAAAAAAAACCCCAAAAAAACCCCAAAAACCAACCCAAAAACCAACAACGACAAAAAAACCCAAAAACAAACAAATAAACAAACAAAAAACAAAAACAACAAAAAAAACAAACAAAAAAACCAAAAAACAACAACAACACCAAAAAAAAAAACCCAAAACAAACCAAGGAAACCCCTTTAACATTTTTTTCCTTTCCTCTGGGCCTAGGTAGGAGAGGATTGCTTTTCAATGCTGGACTAGCCAGGTAGCCAACTGCCACTCTCTTTATTACACTGAGGAACAACTGCTTGGTTCAAACCCAAAGTTTTCCACTTTCACCTGGTATTTAAAACTATTAATTCAGAAAACCCCAGCAGAATCTCAGGAATAAGAGTGGGACAGGTTGGATGTGCTCTCTTCACTCTCACATAACAATGGAGCTATGTTCCAGTGCATCTGCATGATGGGAACAGAAGAACACACCAAGATCTGCACAGGCCACAGCGGATCTACCTCAGGAGTCCTGGGAAAGGCAGACTGGGGCACTCTGCTCCAGGAGCTGGAATTGCTCAGGGAATTCAAAGCCTGGTGACTAAGAAGAAAAGAGAAGGGGGAAGAAAATGTTCTACTGTATTTTTGTCTTTTACTTCCTGTACCTCCATGTCATGCTTACCACAATTTAGATTTAAAGCAAACGGAGGCACCTTGAATCGTGTTCCAAATTTGTCCAACAGGTTAATGAGGTGGTGGTGGTGCTGGAATACCTGCAAAAGGGATACAGCTTTTTTTTTCCATTGAGTCAGCAACATGCAGCCAGTGTAAACCACTTGTGTTTGTTCCATGCCTTTAATCTGTCTGCAGTCTGTAGAAGAATACATCCCCAGAGTCTTTACTAGACCTTGAATTCGAGCAGCTGTCACTTTAAATTTATTTCTTCCTCTGTCTGGGAGCTATTTTAGTGCAAAAGCAAGCACACATGTTCTGAGCAAAGCTCCCAGGAGCAGCCACCATGACAGGTACACTCCTCCATATCTGATATCTTACATATCTCTATTATCTCCTTTCAACTGGCTTGAAGCTGGTGGCAAATATTTTTCCTTTTTGTGCATTTTTTGTCTTCTGTGTATTTTTGGCCAGTTGTAGTGGTTCTTTTCCCCTCTGCTTCCCAAATCATCTTCTGTGGCATAAAGCCTTGGGTGCAGCAGCTCTGTAGAGTTTAGGGAGGTGTTGGGCTCACAGCATCCAAAAGATCCTGGGGAAGGAGTAGCAGAAGGACCTGTTCTAGGGATCAGACCTATTCCAGGTCTTCTTCACTGCAATCTTCATGTCTGCATCTCTTGAGGTCCAGCCTGTTCAGTCAGCAATTGCTTTTCAATCATGAGAAAAGGAAATCTCAGACTCAGGAGTCACACTGCCTCATTTCCGGCTTTTTCATTGTTCCCTGAATCCCTACAACCAATTCTCCAGCTCTGCTTCTTTCTGTGCCTATTTGTCCTACATTAGGAGACAGTGACCTCTAGAAGAGGCTGGATTTCATTCCATTAGTCATCCTCTCCCTTTACCCTGTATAAATTGTGTTGTCATCATCCCTTGCTCCCCAAAATATTTCTAGTTTTAGAATTAGGAAGCCAAAGAAACAAAGGAAGCTTTAAATTCTAAAAATCAACCCCACTTGATTTGCCTGATGTTAACAATAACCCGTAAATCTTTTCATCAACCTAGAAACCTGCATTCCTCCCACACTCAAACAATAATCTGATGGATTCAAACTGGGGAGCAGAGCAGAGTGTGGCAAGGCTTGGGGAGAAGGGAGACTGGGAGAAATTTAACCAGGTGGAAAACCCCCACAACTCATTTAACTTATTCACTCAGGATTTTATTAATGACTAATCAATAACTACTTGTCTCCAAAACCTGAACTGCTTGAAGAAGATTAGAAATAACAAAAAGTAATTTTTCTGGGTTTCTTGCTCTGTCTAAATCAATATTTTAGTAGCTTTGCCCTGTGAAGGGACAGAAGAGGAACCTCTGGCTAGACAAGCTTCCAGGAGCAGACATCCCTAGTAGCCAAAGGGTGAGATTCCCCTGTCAAAAAGGAGATGTTCGTGGTGCACACTGTCACCTTGGAGCTCATTGTCTGGGCTCTCTTGACAAAGAGACAGAAATAGGCCTTTCAAGGGTCACCTCATCTCACTCAGAGATAAGACAAATGACTAGAATTTCAGAAAAATTTATTTCCCTCCAATGGATATGAAAGGAGACTTGAAGATTAGATCAGATGCAGATATCTGTGATGCAGACTTCTCAGATTAGCTGAGTCTCACTAGACTTTGTAAATCTTGCCTACACACTTCACATTTCTCCTATGTAACATGAAATACATAAACACTAGATATAATATTAAATATTAGGTATTTAATTCTTTCTCTAATGAGAATAAAATTCCTTAGTAGATCCCTTACCATGCTGTAACTGACTACAACTGTAGTAATTAGGGAAAAGGAGACTGCTGCCATAGAACATGTAAAAGCCAGATAAAAGAAGGCAGCTTTAACTTCTACAAAATCTACCCCACTTGACTTGTTAGATATTAACAAAACACGCAGTGAATGTTTGCTGGTACTTACTATTAATAACCATCACCACATAGTCACATAGTTATTTTAACAACTTTATTCCAATTTAGCTGTAAGTGGTCAATGCCATGGAGAGGGTGTCGTACAGGCCGGGCCAAGAGCTGCAGCTCTTGATGAGCTCAGTCCATGAGGTGAAGGTGATCAGTTCTGAGAAACAATTCCACCTTTCTTTACAACCCACAAATTCAATGTTTTCTCCTTTTATAAGTGTTTCATTTTCTAGAGAGTTCTAAGCCATTCACTTGTTCTCTGCAGCATGCTGAGGGTGGGACTTCCCCAGGCTACTAAATGTGTCTTGGCCTGTGACTTATTTTTTGGTTGGTGCTAGCATTTATGTGGATTTTTTTCTTTTTTGATAAGCTGCTGCACTTGCTGTCCCCACCACCACCTCACAGCAACAGTAGTCCTTTCCCAGTTTTTCAGGGTATGTTTAATCACCAGTGTCTGATCAGCAATGATCAGTTTATTGCTGGGGGCTCTGCTTCAAAATGTGCCTGTATGTTCAAGGCCTTCACTGCTATCCCATGTTTAAATTGTGTATTTAGCTGAAGGTCACACAAGGTTCTTGTAAGAAGGATTGCAGCCTGGCACAACCCATATAAAGCCTGTGACCTGTTCCTGGCAATGCCATTATTACTTTTACTGGGACACCAGGCACAAAAATGCTTATCCACTGTTTGCTAGTTGTGCAGTATGAATGTCCTCCTGTTTGAACTCAAAACAAAGTGGTATTAATGATATCCTGCCTGTGGAGCTCATACTTCCAGGGGTGCAAAATGTTTCAAATTTGGCTACAGAATTTTTTGAAAGCCTCATCTCCTCTAGAAAGAGCTATCAGTATCCAGTGCCTTGTCCAAAATACAAGTACTCATTATACTGATGAAGAAACTGTAGTCTTATTTACAATGTAAAGAACTTCATTCTTCAAGTGGCTCTGTTTGAATTAGTGGCTCTTACTCCACTTATTTTTAGAAGTGAGACTTCTAAGCTTGCTTTAAAAAGGAGTATAAAAAGTCCAGTGGATATTAAACAAGACTGTTACAGAAAATAATAAAGAGCCTCATCTGGAAAGTATGCTAAGTCTTCAACAGCATAGTTTCATACTTATGATTTGGAGAAAAATTATTTATGACAGTTTGCAACACTGGGGACTAAGAAAACATGGATAACATTTCACATATTTGGAAACAAGGGATTTTCTTTTAGACTGAGTTTTCAAAAACAGCTTAGATTTTCTTACCTGGTACCATTCAGGAAAAAAAGAGCTCAAAAGTCAGCATTTAGACCAACATCCAGCTGTGTGAGGTCCCATCTTAGAAATGCTTTCTGAAAAATTTTCACAGGGAAAGAAAACAACAGATTTTTTTTAAGGAAATAAATTTTGCATAACAAGGATCATAACTAGCACCAAATACTACTTCATTTCTTTCTGCATCAGAGAGCTGGTACTTTATTGATAACAATTCTTTGAGTCATTACTGGGGAAAAGTAAATTAGAATAAAAAGACATAAAGAACAGAAAAGGCCAGCTCTTCAGACAAGTGAGAGAGCATCTCCTCCAATGCAACAAGGAAACTCTAAATAATTTTCCAGCTGTAAGGATATGGTTTCATCAGGCTCCACTTAGTTTTCTAGACTTCTTAAGCAGTTACCAAAATTTGCCAATCCTGGACAATTTCTCTAATAGCAGTAACACCACTTCCTATAGGATCTGGTGTGGTCACTGCCCAGGCAGGCACATCCAAAGAACAAACACTTTTATTAACATTGCTTGGGTGGAAATGGAATAGTGCCTGTAAATGCCTTGAGTCTACATGAGCCTTTTCTTACCCATATCCACAGTAAGCCATGATAATCTTATATCAGCAGGGGAAAAGAGTGGTCACAGTGACCTTGCTGGATGTGTTTGAGGAAGAAGCCCAGCTATGAGGGTGCAGCAGAAAATGTCTTGTACTGACAGAAAAAAGAAGTGTATGCAATAATCCACTTTTTTCAAAACATGCCAGCAAAGACAAACTTGCCCCCAGCTTTTATTGTGGCATGTTACATTTCATTACTGTTAAAAACTAGAGGTTGATGAAAGACCTTGTGCCATTTGCCCACTTCATGATCAAATTCCTCTTCTATTTCTGCTATTTCCTCCTTGTCCTTGTCACACAGAAGACAAACTTGACACGTGTCTCCATTTTGAGGGGTTGTCCTAAGTTGCCAGTCAGACAGAGAAATGTGAACTGCCACATCTCAAAGAGCTGAAAATGGTGAAATGAAACATTCATAGTTCAAAAATCAATGCCTTTAACTCTTTTATTTTTACAAAAAAAAAGCTCCTTTATCTACAGCTCTCTCCCACATTTTTTCATGTGCCAAAAGCTCCAATTCTTTTCTAATAATTTCTGACACTTTCTGTGAGACTGTTTTCTGAGAATAGGACAATCATGGCTCTAGAGAAAAAAAAGAGAAAGTGTGTCATGTATGCAATTTCATATTAAAGGAAACAGTTCAGAAGAACTGTGCTGATTATGTGAGCAATTGAAAAAGAAACCACTGCAAAATTTCTAGTCTTTTGCACCAGGGAACTGTGGAATGAGCTGCTTGAACGCAGGATTCAGGATTCTGCTGCAGCATGTACATTAGACAATTAGATTTGTGACATTTCCCTATCCTGCACTAAACTGCAGTTGGCAGTGGCATTATTTTGATTATTACATGTCACTGTGGCCCAAGTAAAAGATCTCATCAGAGTCCAAGCTTCAGTACACCCCACTGTTAATAAAAGGGTGACTTTTATGAGATAAGAAACAGACCCTGAGAAGCTGTGAGAACATTGAAGGGAATGAGAAATTGCTAGATAAGTATCTGCCAAAAATGACAGCAAGAAATGAGAACATTTCTAGACAGGTTTCTTATGTGCTGTGCATGGATTTTCAGTAGTGATTGTTATTTTATCAAAGTATTGGCCCATAGGCTTAATCTAAAATGGTTGCTCTTCTTTGTTAAGTATAAAATAGACCTTTGGTGTGATGACATGCTGAGAAAGTTGGGGCTGTTCAGCCTGGAGAAGGATGCATGGAAACCTTAGAGCAGCCCTCCAGTGTCAGAAGGGGCCCACAAAGAATCCAGAGAAGGACTTTTCATCAGGATCTGATGAGAAACAGTGGGTTCTAAGTGACACTGGGGAAATTTAGGTTAGATATATGGAAGAAATTCCCCCCTGTGAGGGTGGGAGGCCCTGGCACAGGGTGCCCAGAGAAGCTGTGGCTGCCCCTGGATCCCTGGCAGTGCCCAAGGCCAGGCTGGACGGGGTTTGGAGCAGCTTGGGACAGTGGAAGGTGTCCCTGCCATGGCAGGGATTTGGAACTGGATGGGCTTTAAGGTCCCTTCCAACCCAAACCATTCTGTGATTCTGTTCTATGAGTCTTTATCTTCATTCAAGTACAATACGAGAATTGGCTCAGGTACCTTCAGTGACTGAATATTTTTAACACCTCTTGGAACTCTGGATAGAGACCTGTGAAAGAGATCAAGCCACTTTGCTAAATTAATGGGCAAAGAGCCTGAAATCTGTGTCAGGAAAAAAAGACTGGAATGGTAAGTGAACAGTAAAAAGCAAATACATGGTTTTATGAAAAATGAGTCTTGTCAAATAAGTGCAATACAGTTTTTAATTACTCATTGGCCTGATTTATACAGAAAAGTGTGTTAACAAAAAACTCAATTTCTGTGCCTTAGTTTTCCACAACAGTGATGATATATAATAAAGCTGTAATTGAATATCCTGAGTTGGATGGCACCCACAAGGGCCATTGAAAGATTCTGGCTACAAAATATCTTACAACAGATATAACATCACCAGTGTGAATTTTTAGGATCTTCTGTACATCCTCTGGGGATTTCTTCTTCACCAAACACTGCTAAACGAATAATTTATAAGAAGATACAAAATTATGTAAGGAAAAATATGCAGATGGCACATACTATCAGAAATGAGACACTTAGGTCAATCACACAGACCAAGCTCAACTGGTTTGGAAGGTGGAGAGCAGCAGAGACACATCTACTTTAGGACATCCAAAGGCATTATCTTATATGATCAAGAATGTAGGTCATGTGTCTGACTGGAGGAATCATATCCATAACAGCCACGGACTGTAAAGGGCTTTGGAGCAGTCACTGAATGAATCCAGGGGAGCTTATGCTGAGCATGTCAGCTGGGATTGTCCTGGATGTGTAAGTGTTGCTAGGGAAGGACTGGGACACTGGTTAGGGGAGTTTGAGGATGTTTGACTTGTTTTGTGCCAGCCATTGGCCACTCAAATTTACAAATGGCTAAAAATCCATAAGCCATGTGTAGCCAGGAAGGAGGCATATGAGATTTCAAAACATTTTTATGAGTTTTCTGGGACAGAACTAGAGGTAGGTGGGTGGGTAAGAGAGCAGAAGAGAAGCCAACATGATGGGCTTAGACAGGAAGTGTTTGGACAGTTTTTTCATTTTAAATGTGTGTCTAGACATGGGCAGAAATCCAGTCTTGCTGAATATGCCCAGTTCTGCCCTTTAGAGGATCTGGAGGAGGGGAAGAGAAGGAAGTACATGGAAAATGTACAGGAATATGCAGTTTCCTCCATGCATTTAAAAAAGGCCACAGGACTCATGGTTGAGCTAACTTACAGAGCACAGGAAATTACCTCATCCAGCTGCACAGGCAGGAAGAAACTTGGGATCTTTCAGGATGGGATGAACCAAATCATTATTTGCCCTGTGGGTGTGTAAGCATCAGATCATCTATCCCATTTGCCACCATAATGCCATCATTGATTAGCTGCATGTATGGATTTTGGGGCCAACCTTTACACAGAGCAGGTACCAGCAGCCCAAAGCCCACTGGCACCTCCAGCCAACAATAGAAACACTCATGGTGCAGTGTCCACATGTCCTTACTCACTGAGGTCAGGGAGCATGACCAGATGCCCCTGGGGTTTAAGAAATTTTAGTACAAATCTCTGTGCAGTGGAAGGACAAGGCTTTGCACCATAAATTACTGTTACTGTGGGGCATGCAGCCCTCCTGTGAGTGCTCATTGCAGGGTGGAACATCTGGGCTGCACACACACCTGCAGTTTGCCTGTGACCTAGTTCTTATCTCCCACAGCTGCACAGTTCTGGCAGCCACGGCGGCAGCAGTGCTTCACCACAGAACTCACTTCTGGAGGGGTTTTGCTCTGGAAGTTAATCAATGCAGAACTAACTGCACCATCAATATTGATCAGGCTGTGAAGGCTTTGGCATTACAGCCCTGCAATATCCTGCTCCTTCCAGGCTGCTTGCAGGAGCCTGTGTGCATATTGATGAACGAACCTACACGGCCTGGCAGGTTCACAGAGGGGCCCAGCAGGGCACAGTAAGGGCCTAAGCTAAGATGCTTCATAGGAATTCTAATTTTTTTCTTAGATACTAAAAAAATGGAGCAATGTAACTCACAGGCCAGCAGTTCCTGCCATGAGCCCAACAGCATATTTGACAGCTTTAAAGATGATATGGGCTGTGCATTTGTGAAAGCCTGCTTGACCCAGGGGGCCATTAGCAAGCTCTGTAAGCAGACCAGCCACTCCCTGTGACTGAAAGTAAGTGCATTTAGTGACCTGGACTGACCTGTCACACTTCCAATCTCTGGTACCTTCTAATGTTCTGAAAGAATTCAGTCACATAACCCTTTTATCACTTTCTAGCTAATAAATATCTCTTTGCTGCTGCTCAGAATCTGACTCAATGTGGCCAGCTGAGACCTACTCTTGTGCATTTGAAGGGAGCCTGAGGATAAAGTAAAACTGGTTTCACCTTTTTGTATCATTTGCTCCTTGAGAACAGAAGGAGGTATTTGTGCCTGCCATTTTCAGAGCAGTCACCCTTCAGGGTAAGATGCAGCTCATCTTCAGGATTGTATTTATATTGTGAGCGCACTAAAGTAGATTAACAAGAGATTGTTACACGTGGCTTTGGAAAGATTAAGGTAGCTTTTGTGATGGTTGGTGGCTGCTTATATTCGTACAAAGAACTTTCTGAGTCTACAAGTAGCTGTACTAATACAATTTACACACCCTTGGGGTTTGGCAGATCCTCTTTATTGTGTAAACACCCATCAGGAGCTTTGTGGATCATTTCCTCAAATGTCAGTACCTAAGTGTTGCATAATCCCCTTTTAAGCATGTAAGAAGACAAGCAGATTTTAGGCTAGATTTTTCATTATTTTAGGCTTGTCTCGTATCTAGCATACACCTCAGGAAACTTCTATCCTGAAGGTGAAAGGTGAGAGCAAGTTCAGCAAAGTTAAGCCCCTTATACTGTCACCACGTGGTGCTGGATGAAACCACTCACAGCTGGGGTTCAGAGCATCTTGGAAGAGCCAGGTTGAAAAAGCTTCTCTAGACAGGTCCTGAGCCTCTTGTGCCAGCCCATGGAACAAGATCCTGGGTCCTCACTGAGCCTAAGGCAGTTTGCACCACAGGTGATGATGAGGAAGTTGGACACCAGTCAGTGAAAGCTTGAACAGTGTCGATAATTTGGGGGTAGAAGTGGGAACGTACGGAAGGCCTTAAGTCCTAGAGTAGAGAGTTGATCTGAGTTGTAATTGCTCAGCAATTCAAATCACTCCACTGAGACACTCCAGGCAGGATTCTTTAAACACACACAGAAAGAAGTTCTTCAAGGTAGGGAGTGATTCATGCCTCCCTCAATGGGAGCTAAGACACACTGGGCTTAGTTATGATATTTTCAATCTAGCTTCCCCCAGAACCACACACATTTCTCCCACTGAGTCTGCACTAAATAGAATTTGAGCCACTGAAAAGCTGAAGGATTTATCTAACAGGAAAACTATTGCAGGATTAAAAGTCTAGGCTGGATGTGATTGATGTGTTTTAACAATTACTACATCTTGTCAGCCTTGTTGTGCAGCACCTTTCCTGTAATTAATGGGCAAGGACTTTCTAATTCTCCTCAGTGCAGCTCAGGTGGTGCCAAGACACTCGAGGTGTCCATAAAATATTGCCAAAGGAGCTGGAATGGGGCTGCCAGGGCCAGCTCTAATGTTACCCCTTCAGTGCTGAAGCCTGAAATCACATCTAATGCCCCAGCACTGATGCACCACCCACTGCTGAGCTCCCAGGGAGCCCTTCAGGGTCTCACACTGGTTTGGGTTCAGGCATGACTCCTGCTGGGATGGCACGTTGGAGACATGGTCACTCTGTGCCCCACAGGTGTGCCCAACACCCCATTTATGTGCCTGTTGCCATGGTGTGCCTGGAGGAGAACATTTCCCACCTGGCAGCATAAATGGGATTTTCTCTTCAGGATTCCTTCTCCCCACCATAGTGAAGGAACAAGGGAGCTGAGGAGTGGGACTGACACAGGGGTGCTCTATTTGGTGTGAAGGCCAGCTTAGTATTTCTGACCCTCTGTCAAGGTTTGAAAATCTGGTTTTGAAGCCTAGCATGTCTGTTTTGTAGTATGTTTCAGACATTAGTTCCTAAATGTGGATGAGTCACTCGCTGTCTCTCTGCAGACAACAGTGACACAGCTCTGGGCACCACCAGCAGGCAAACATTTTTAATATTTTCAAGCTGTGTGGCGTTCTGAGAGATGTTTACTTCACCACATCTCTGTCATCTTTTGATGTTAATACCTGTGTCAGAGTGATTTCATGGAGGCCATCCTGGGATATGAAAGGGAATCCGTGGTGCAGTGTAAGATATGCTCTTCTTACCACAGAGATAATTCTGTGGTACTTCATGCTGAAGGATTTCATTCATTAGCTCTCTAAGCCAGCCTAAGGCACCTAGACTACAAATATTCTAGAAGTAGGTGCCTAATGTCACCATAATAGAATCGCTTTGAAAAATCAGATTTTAACGATACCTAAGCAGTATTATCACTGACAGTGGGTATTGAAGTGTTCTGTACAACAACATAACCATGTCCCAGATTTTTATATATAGAACCATAGAGTGGTTTGGGTTGGAAGGGACCTTAAATATGAGCTAGTTCCACCCCTCTGTTATGGGCAGGGACACATTCCACTAGACCAGGTTGCTCCAAGTCCCATCCAGTCTGTGCCAGGGCCTCCCCTTTCTCCCCAAGGGAAAGATTTTTTTCTAACAAATAATCTAAACTGACAATCTCTTAGTTTGAAGCTATTTCCCTTGTCCTGTCACTCCAGGCCCTTGTAAATTGTCTCTCTCCATCTTTCTTGCCAGCTCCCTTCAGGTCCTGGAGTGCCCCAGTGAGGTCACCCCAAAGCTTCTCCTCTCCAGGTGAACAATCCCAGCCCTCCCAGCCTTTCCTGCCAGCAGAGCTGCTCCATCCCTCTGCTCATCCTGGAGCCTCCTCTGGCCTGGCTCCAGCAGCTCCAGCTCCTCCCTGTGCTGGGCCCAGGGCTGGGGCAGCTCTGCAGGTGGGGTCTCACCTGAGCACAGGGGCACAGGGACAGAATCCCCTCCCTCAATGGCCACCCAGGACAGGGCTGTCTGTCTCTGTAGATGCTTGGATGCATACCCCCCACCCTGCAAATGCAGAGCAGTGACACTGGATCCTGCAGGGATCCCTCCAGGGATCCACAGAGAGGAGAATGAACCCAGGAGAGTAGAGAGCACAGCATCCCCATATGCAGAGCTAATGGAAAATTAATGTATATGCTATCAATATTGATTCCATAGCATGCTGGTTCAAGCTGTACAAGGTCAGTCCAATGTGACAAAGCATTTATTCTGTTAGAGCTGTGCTCTGCATTCTCTGTCTGTTCAGTTTTGATGCAGCCAAGCCAGCCACTCAGGTGTGAGCCTAATTCTGATTCCAGCCACCACATGAAGCCTTTCCCATCCAGGATTTATTATTGCTGTGCTCGGAGCCCTCAGCTCTGCTTTCCAGAGCAGCTATTTGCTTCATGCAGGTTCATCTGTGTGTGATACCAAAACATTGTCAGCTGTTCACTCTTTTCTCCTTCAGAGACTTGTAAAGGAAGAAACCAAAGGACTTTAGGGTACACTCACTTACCAAAGCCAAACTTTTGATTCAAGTGATATTACTGCATATTTACAGGAGCCTTAACAGAACACAGGACTCTTGGCACTGTCTTAAAAAGGTGTCTGTGTCAAGGAACTGTCAGTAGTTTCTAAGCAATCAAATAACAGCAAAACTGAGGAACCTGCTCATTCTTTAAGACTCAAATGAGGAAAATGGCTCAGCTCCTTCCTTAATATTTGTCTTACACAAGATCTGCAAGATTGCTGCTAGGGGAGAACTGGATTTGGAAGGAAAATTGTACCTGGTTTATTTTACCCAGTTGTTGACACAAGCAGGTCTTGAATGACTGAAGTAAAAGCAGAAATGAAAGAAGATTCTAAAAGGTATCAAAACTACCTGCAATTAATTTCAGGACTGATCTTCATACATGAAATTTGGGAAAGGCATTTTGGATTCTGTGTTCTTCCCCTGATGTGAGATGATTGGAAAACTTTTAATCAGATCTCCTCATATGATGTACAATGACCCATGGACTGAACAGAAAGAAACTGCACAAGACTAAGTCTTAGAAGCCTAATGTAAAATGAGATATTATTTAATGACAGGATGTAATTAATATACAACATAGCTCAGGTTTATTGTTATAAAAGCCCAATAGTTTTCATCACTGATCTTGTATGCATAGAAACCAGAATTCCAAAGACAATATGCTCACAGAGAGTATATATGGATTCTGAAAGACATAAATTGTTCAAGTGGTAAAAAGCCCCAAAACTGTAATTTCCTTGTTAGCAAACTCTGCAGTGTATTTTGTCGTGCTCATTTCAATGTCAGCAGGAGGATTAAAGAATTTTTTCCTTAATTTGTGCTGTTACTGGCCACCTCTGGTTCTCAATTTCCATTGTTGTGTGGTGTTAAAACAGTAACCCCTAAACTGTGGTGGAACGTGCAGGTTCCGACCCCTGGTCCACCAAACATGCTTCTTGCCAAGGGTTCCTCCTCCTCCTGGACACCCAAAATCAAGGATGTCAGTGGTATCACTTGTACATTAGTTATGAAATAGCCAAATTTCACTGCAGACATCTCAGCATTCCAGTTGACCCAGAGGGTCCAAACACAGAACAATCTGTATAAAATCTGGTGAGATGCCTAATTAAGTATTCAGAAAACACAGTGAGTGTGTGGGATGTATATCCTCCCAGTGCAACCCAGCCTCTTTTCAAGCAATTCCAGCAACATCTCCTCTTCTCTGAGAGTTTTTTCTCTGTTCTATCATCTCTCCAGACTGGAATGATTATTATCATTGATAATCATGCTGGAATTATTATCTTCAGATTATGTCTTGTCTCCCAAGGCACACAAGAATACAGTCTCCCTGCAGTAAGCACCTGCAACAAAGGCAGCATTGGTAAATGTAATTTTGTGTTAAAACCAGCAAATTGGAGATATTGCAGCTCTTGGTTCATTTTAATAGATGCAAGCCTTGGAAAACCAGCTGTGTATGGCCACTGATGAAAAATGAATGAGTCAGACTGGCTTGCACAGGGGAAAATGCAAGCACTCAAAAGAAAAACCAATATTCAATTAAAATCTAAAAATAATCAAGTGCAGAAGATTCCTATAAGAATTAAATCTTTGTACTGAATTTTTGCCAGAGGCATTGAGAGAGCTATTTTATGATGAATACATAACAACAGTATTCTTCTGTGTGTTTAAGCTACCACTGTAACTATAGTTGATGAACGTTTTGGGAGCTGTTGGATTAGTCACCAAATAAAAATAAACACCTAAATGTACTTGCATAGCACATTTGCATAAAAGAACAGTTCCCCCCCCCCCCCCCCCCNTTCCTCTTGTCTAGCCTTTAAAAGTGAATCAAGGATTCTCTTTCTCAAGTAGCACCTTTTTATTGCCAGTAAAACAAGACTGGTAACAAAAGAAAACTCTAAATAGACCACATGAGGTCATTGGTGGTTCATGCCTTGAGATACGAATTCTTTTATTAGAGCTTTGCTGTGATGTTTTAAGATTTGCTGCAGGTTCTTAAAAATGAATAGGAATTGTTCTATTCTGAACTGTCAGCAGTTTGGAAACTTAAAACATCCAGGACATGTCTCAAGAAATCCAGTTGTTCTCTTTGATCCTAGATTAAAGGGCCTTTGGAAATTTCAGAGCTATGTAGTTTCTTACACAGTTCCAATTAACACGACACTTGAGCTTTATTCTGTGAATGTACAATAATGTAGAAAACGCCTTGGAATTCCCTCATCAGCTATATTCTATTTTAAAATACATGTATTGGTTTTAAATCAACATCCTCAACCACATTCAATACTCCATTTATACCCTTAGGTTTAGTAATTCACAGAACTTCAGCTTCACAGATTCATACCAATAAATCCCAAAATGCATGCATGGCTTGGTTTAAGAAAGATATTTTACTTGTGTTTCATACACAAAAAAAACTGATAATCAACAGTGGCTTAAAAAATTAACACTACTCCACTTTTCCACGAGTGTACAAAAAAGAAATAATGAATTTACATTCAACGGTAAAGCTTAAAGTCCACTCTAATAATAGTTGCATTGACATTCACATACACAAGCACAGAATAAATATTTCAGGATCCTTATAAGAGCATACAGCATACATACAGTACTTGAATTTTACATAAGGAGTGTTAGTAGGGTCAGAAATTCATAATCTCATAGAAAAGTAAAACTAAAATCAGAAAAGGTTGTGTGGGAGGTAACACCAAGGTACTGCACAGAGCTAGCAGGTTAGTAAATCCATTTGTGTGAGGAGTTTGCTTCTGCTTCTTCATATTAGGACAGTTTGTTTGCAAAGGTGTATTCAAAGTGCAGAATAATGCAAAAAGAAAAAAAAAAAGAGAAGATATTCTTGTATTTATTAATACATGCAAGAGGCAGCCCCCAAATCACCCGACAGAATAAAGCTGTTATTGGCAAGTGGCCGATATAATACAGATGTTTCAGGCAATTTTTCTAAAGCACTTTAATAGCAGCAATTGTAATTTATAATGGCTCTAGATTGATTTCTGTTTGGGTTAAAGGGCATCATATTTCTGTAACATTTACAGCTATATTTCTTTATAAATAAATATCTCAAATAACAAATAGCATAGTTAATGTTACTTTTTTCTCTCTTTTGCATAAGTGTTGTGGAAAAACTCTGACTTTTTCAGAGACAATGTGCAAAATAATGTGGAAATAGGGACACACAGCATCACAGTTACATTCCTGGGATGTCAGCCCAGCCCTTCTTACTGTCTGAGGGCTAGCCTTACCAGGGTAATGCAGGGCTTTAAGGGACAATTTTTCCAATGGCTTGCTTGATAAAGAGATATAATTTAAGGTGTCTTAAAGAGCTGTAAATGTGAGGTTTCATTTGAAGCAGTGTGTACAATACGTCATGTATAGGAGTCAGTATTTCCACACAGTGACTTCTCAGGATTTGACAAGTCTGCTCATCTCCTTTCAGATCTTTTCTCCCCAGCCTGAACATCTTTGAACATTTGTGTTCATTAGGTGTTTCCTCTGTTGCATATTTACCAGCTCTTCTTGCATTTTATAATCTGATCTCATATCACCTAGCTGACATCTGCACACAAATATTTCCAATCAGATAGAGGGTGCACAACATTAAAACTTTTAAACCTGTCCTGTAAGTGTCATCAAGACAGGAGCACAGGAACCACAGTGCAGAGTCCAACCTCTCACTGGCTGTACTGTGAAGATTCTCCTTTTCGGCGTAGGAGAAAGGAAACTTGTGTCTGCTTTTTAGATTCTGAAAACAAGCCAGAGTGGAGAAAAAGAGTTAACACCAGACTTAATAAAGCTTTTAAGACAAAACCTGTTAAGCAATTTAGACAGACACTGAATTTCCTGCTGATTTTCTCAAGTCTGTACATACAGGAAATTTGTTAACAGTAGGAAGAAGTTGGGATTTGCTACATAGGAGAAATCTGCCATTATTACAAAAACTGGCTAAGAGGGTTTTTTTCAGTATAACTCCCTCACTGGTCACTGTTCTCAGTGGTGCTGTTGCCCTTTTCTTTTTTCTCCTGAGTCTTGTTTCCCTTCTTCTTTTTCTTCTTTTTCTTGGTCTCTTCTTTCTTGCCAAAGGTTATGAAGTCACTTTTGTCAATTTGGCTGTTTGGTGGCTCCTGCCGGATGGAGATGATTGCAGGAGATCCTGGGATAATGAATTTGTCTGGCAACTCACCAGGACCACCTTGTTTGGAATTGCCCGGTCCAAATTTAAAGGTCCAGCTGTTGCTGTTCACACCAGCTCCCACTGGGGGGGACACCTCTCCCGCCTCAGGTTCTGAAAAAGTCAAAACAGCAAGAAAAGCTTAAAGCATCTTTAAACACAGGCACTCAGTGAGCAGCAGCTTTCTGTTTGAAAGCTCTGGCTTCAGCCTACAGTGACTCTTGCTTGCCTGGCTGCTCATCTGTGGGTTATCCACTAGTTCTTGTCCAGTCTGCTCAGTGTTTGCATGCACTGACTCCCTCCTCATGCTGTTGGGTGCAACAGGCTCTGGATCCCATTTTGTTCTTTTGAAGTGTATGGAGTAAGAGATCACTGTGATGCAGCCCATTGTAGTGTTTTATAGCAGGAAACACAGGCACATGCACTGGCATGGCAAAAGGGTGTGTTTGAGGGTGTTGAGTCTTTTGGAACAGGGTTAGAAGAGTGGCCAGGGCAGGGGTGACAGCCTTGGCATTATGCACATCCAGGTGGGTATTTTAGCAAAGCATCCTGTGATGGATGTGTCCAGGAATCCTCATGCAGGGAAAGAAGGGAGAGTGTCCAGAGGGTGGAATGGAGCCAGGCTCAGCTCGGTGGTGCCAAGCAACAGGGCAAGAGGGAACTGGAATGGATGCCCAGGAAGTTCCACCTGAACACAAGGAAGAACTTCTTTCCTGTGCAGTGACCGAGCACTGAACAGATTGCCCAGAGAGGTTGTGGGTTCCCCTCACTGGAGATATTCCAGAACCATCTGGATGCAATCCTGTGCCGTGTGCTGTGCTTGAACAGGAATGTCAGACCAGATGAGACGCTGTGGTCCCTTCCAAGCTGAGCCATTGTGTGACTCTGAGCTGGTGCATCCCAGAGAGGAACCTGAGGCCCCCCAGCATGTGTGCTTGTGTATAGGTATGGATGCAATGTGGCTGAGTAGCAGACACGGCCCCAGAGCAAATCCAGGAGTGAACTGAATTTCCTGGGCAGAGACACTGCAGGACTGCTTCAATCAGGGTGCACAGTCCAGTCTCAGAAATATTCATGGTCTTCTCAAAATCATAGAATATCCTGATATTCTCTCTAGATCACTGTATTTTATACAGGCAAATATAAAGTGAAGTTCTATCCCCAGTTTTAGGCTTGCAGTATGAAGTAAGTTTTAATTTTGTTTCCATTATTTTGATTAGATTGAGTTAATCAGATTGAAATGTTTGCATATGTTGCTCTGACAAGGACAAATTTCCAGCAAAATAAAATGTTACAGAATTAGCTTTTCCTGTGAGAGAAAGCCTTAAGACTTGGTTGTTTTCTTTCCTTTTATACTTTGAACATTTGTTGTAATTTTCATAACTGCCAATTTTGAATAGGAACAGCACATCTATTTTAATGTATCATGGTAAGTGTTCTAACAACTGTGATCAGGGGAAAGCTCAGTGTTTATGCACTGATGCTAAAGCCCTCAAATCAGATGAAAATTTTCTTATCTACACCCTAAAAGTGCAGTAACAAAATATGGGACCCTCACCCTTGTAACACTCCTAGCCACACAAAAATCCACAATACAACACAAACAATTCCAACACCACTGATCTGATTAAATCTCAGCATCATGTATCAGAGCTGTCCAGCTGAAGAGGTAAAGACGTTTGGGATAAAGAAGGAGGAGAAACTGTGCTGGAAAACCATTTCAGAGGGATTCCATGTCCCATGGAAGAGGAGACAAGGACTGGATGGGGGAGAAGAAACTAAGAAGTCCAAGGTCTCCTGCTGGTTAAAGAGGGCAGGAGGAGAAAACAAAGCAGACAATCTAGAGGGAGATCCCCAATGTTTTGCCAGCAAACATCTGCTACTGGCTGCTCTGTACCCCTGCAGCTGTAATGAAGAATGCTGTATTAACTTTAGCAGCTCCTACATTTCTTATTCTTTACTCATTCTTCGTCTTCTGTTATGTTGTTTGTACAATTTTTTATTTTATTAAATAAATTGTGTGTGATACATGCAGACATAAGGCTTTCCTTTTAGGTTCAAAATCTGAAAAGAAATATTTTGCTGCCTGACAACCCTTCTCCTGCCTGGCAGCAAAACAAGGCTGGGAAGCAGGATTCCTTTTTTTTAAGCTTTTCTGCAGTGATGCAGCAGGTCCATGTTACAAAGCCCAAGAAATGTGTGTACAAAACACATCAGAACCATCTCTGAACCCATCTGTGTAAGAGATCTGGCACATGAAATCTTTGGCATCTCTGAAGCTCCACGCCACATGGACATGACACAACTGCTTTTACAATGTGATACTTAATCAAGAACTGCAAGACACTGTACACTTCTTTTCCCCCTAAGATTGTATTTAATGATGAAGAAGCTTTGACTTTATGTTCTTTCCAGGAGCTGCTGACGTTGTTTTAGCAACCTTAACCTCTCGAGTCTCAAATAGCTTTTCTGAAGTTATTATTAATGTAAAAGTTCTATTTATCAGTTGTAGCTTTTCTGTAAATTTCTTATGGTCCTAAGTATCAGCTTCAGATTTTTACATGTTTCCTGTAAGTAACAACAATGTCCTAGAAAGTCCTTTCAAAACAAATGCATTAATATGAACCACCTTTCATTTCTGCTTAATAAATTGTTTTGTTCAGGTACCTTTTATATCACTTTTGTTTCTCTGAGATGACAAATTACAAAAGTAGAAAAATGTGTGTCTTGGCCTTTTTCCAAATTATTAATCAATTGTCTTTCTGCTGCAATACAAAAACATGAGCTTTCATATTGCACATAATAAATTAAGCCCTATTTGACAAATAAATCCTCTCTTTCTCCCAACAAGACGACACAATGTGTATTCTGTATTGGCCCAGACCCAATGCTCTTTTTCTGTTCCTGGCAGGAAAAAGACAGCTGAAGGTGACCTCAAATCATGTTTGACCCAGCCTTGCTCTGGCTGGAGAGAACCCTGTAGCAAAGAATAGTAGAAAAATTACTTTGAAGAGTGCAGGGTGAGAGCACTCTGTGGGCTGCAGGGCCACCCTAGCACAGCTGGAGCTGCAGTGCATGGCTGGGCCACTTTGATGTGAGGACAGAAATATAAAATGATAGAATGGCCTCCTGCATTGGAAGAGACCCCAAATACCACCCAGTTCCAACCCCCTGCCAAAGGCAGGGACACCTTCCTCTAGACCAGGTGGCTCCAAGTCCCATCCAACCTGGCTTCAAATACTCCCAGGAATGGTGCAGCCACAGCTTCTCTGGGCAGCCTGTGCCAGGGCCTCACCACAATTACCTTATATTCTTCCTAATAACTAATCTAAACCTATTCTCTGTGGGTTTGAAACCATTTCCCTTGTCCTGTCACTCCAGGCCCTTCTAAATAGTCTCTCTCCATCTTGTGCACTCCCTTCAGGTACTGGAAGAGGCAGTTAGGTCACTCTGAAGCTTCTTTTCTCCAGGCTGAGCTATCCCAATTCTCTCAGCCTTTCCTGGATAGGTGCTCCAATCCTCTGATCAACTTGTTAGGCTGAACACAGGACATGGGACAATGACAGTGACTTTGTGTTATCCATTTGACCACCTGGACACAGTAACGTGCAAGAATCCAGGGTATCCCTGAGGCAAAGAATCTCCTGTATGAAACTTCTTGCCAGACTAATGGGGTGCACATCCACATCTGCACTACTGAAATCCAATTCAGAGTAGGAAGACGACCCTTTAATCTGATTCTGACTTGGCAAATCAACTCACCAGATGAAGTCAGTAACATTTGTCACAAAAACATCTGACTTCATGCATCCAAACAGAACAAACTCATCCCACCTACCCTGGAATCAGGATTCTGTCAGACTATGGGGGTTTGCTTGCACTTATGTCTGGTTTTTCCCAGCCCCTGAATATGCTTGTTGTCCATACAAATCAAGCATTTTAATACTCCTTAATACTCACTAAGCCAAAGGAAACTAATTATCCTTACTGCTGTGTGGAGAGCTTGCATATAAAAAGACAGAGACATAGAGAATCTAATGAGTTAATAACCATAATTTCCTACAAGTGGGGCTTCTCCAGTCCTCAGGAAATGTCTCTTCTGCATGATTTACCTGAGAACATGTGTGTTTATCTGTATTGGCAGGCTGGAAGGTCACAGTTCAGCTGTACTAACAAAGTTCTATGTTTAGGCATTTCAGATCAAGGATAAATGTCATTTACTACCTAGTTTCCAAGGCTTCCTTAAACATCTCTTCTGTTTCTTATCAGCAGGGATTCAACAACAAAAGCTTTCTACTTATGTGTCATTTTACATTTAATGGGATTAGTTGTACTTCTCTTACATATTTTCTGCATCTTTAATTGAATGCTTCTAATTTGTTTATTGAACTTAGGGGAAAATCTAAATAAAACAAACCCCCTGGTTATATTTATGACACTTAATTTAAAACATTACACTTCTTTTCTTCCTACAGCTAGAGAGGGGGGTTGCTAGAGTTCATACATTAAAGCCCAGAGTCTGGTCATTTCCTAGGGTAATTTATGGGATACCTTGGACCTTTTATTCTCAAAGAATACTTCAGACTTCATGTTCAATGACCAAATAATTAAATTTTTAAATGCTTGCATGCAGCAGAACCCAAAATCTAGGCTGCACCTGAAGGTTCTGATGCTTCTTTGCCTGTGTGTCTGCAAGCTAAAACGGGAGGTGAACTTTTCACCCCATCCCTTTCCTACTCTCACCGAAATACAAATGTCTCAGTAGACTTTAAATGGAACCCAGAGCAGCAGAGACTCTGCAGTTGAGTAGGTCACATATTTAGCTGGCATGAAAGGACTTCTAGGCTGTCTTTCAAAATACTTTTTCCATCCCGTGACTGTTGTCTGAAGTGCACAGGCAAACTTACACAGAAAAAAACTTCCATATCCTCAAATCACCTATCTGAAAGCTGGAGGGAAAAGGGAATGGTGCAGAGCTAATGTTTTTTCTCTTCCAGAGGCATTTAATGGTCATGTATTGTAGCCCTCTACCTCTCACAGGACTTGAAAAACATAAAACCCCCAGTCAACAGGCACTGGTTCAACAAGCTCTAATTGCTCTGAAACACCTGATTTCCTACACAATGTCAGATACAGAGGGTCATGTCTGCCTGGAGAAGCTGTGGCTGCCCCTGGATCCTGGCAGTGCCCAAGGTCAGGTTGGACACTGGGGCTTGGAGCAACCTGGGACAGTGGAAGGCATCCCTGCCCATGGCGTAGGATGAGCTTTAAGGTCCCTTCTAACCAAAACCATTTCAGGATTCTATGGGGATGTCACAGTCTCCAAGATTACAGAAAGGGAAAGGGAGCAGGCTGCAGGTGAGCTGTGTCCCTTCACGGATCCTCACCTGCATGCTCCAGGCAGTCCTGCTCTCAGCATCCAGCTTTTTCAGAGGTTCCCATGCTCTGTGCAGAAGCCCGGACATTGACAAGGAATTGACAGGTCCCTGAAATTTAACCTGTAGTAACTGTAGGTACCTACATTTCTTTTTCTTAGAGAGTTAGACACCCCATTCCTAAATCCAGATACCAGAAATGTAGGCATTCAATCTACCATGTCTAATTTAATTCATGCTATAGTCTGTAAACAGACAGGCACCCTCAGGAGGCAGTTCAAGCCACCTGGTTTAAATGCTTGGACTAAGAGTTACTGAATTGGAGCCCTTATCACTATCTTAGGAGACTTTCTTGCTTTCTACAACTCCCTGACAGGAGGTTGTGGCCAGGTGGGAATCAGCCTTTTCTCTATGGCAACCAGTGGCAGGACAAGAGGACGTGGCCTCAAGCTGCATGAGGAGAGATTCAGGTTGGACATTAGTAAGAATTTCTTCACAGAAAGGGTTGTCAAGCATTGGGAGGAGCTGCTCAGAGAGGTGGAGTCACCATTCCTGGTGGTGTTCAAGAAATGACTTGACATGGCACTAAGCCCCACCAGCTGCTTGGAGAAAATCAGGAGGGTAAAAGCTGGAAAACTCATGGGTTGAGATAAAGACAGTTTAAAAGGGAAAGCAAATGCCACTGTGCTGCTTTTCAGCTGGGATAATTTTCTTCACAGTGGCTGTGAAGAAAGCTTCACAGAGCTGTGTTTTGGATTTGTGCTGAAAACAGAGTTGAAAATATGGAGATGTGTTTGCTATTGCTGAGCAGAGCTTGCACAGAGTCAAGGCCTTTTCTGCTTTCTGTATGGACATGTTGGTGAGGAAGTTGGGAGTGCATAGGAGCCTGGGAGGGTACACAGCCAGGAAAGGTGATCCAAACTGACCAAAGGGATATTCCAGTCCATGTGACATCATGCTCAGTATATAAAGTGGGGGAACGAAGGAGGAAGCAGGGGACGCATTTGGAGTGATGGCATTTATCTGCCCAAGTCACCATGATGTGTGATGGGGCCTTGCTCTTCTGGAGGTGGCTGAACATATGTGTGCCCATGGGAAGTAGTGAATTAATTCCTTCTTTTGATTTGCTTGTGTGCATGACCTCATTTTAAATTGTATACAAATTTTCAAATTATAAGCGTTTGGGATTAATTTCTTTAAGCCAAGCATCTGCCTCAGTTAGGTGGCTTTGTGGGAAAGTTTCAAGTAAGTTTGTCCATATCTGAGAACAAGGCTAAGGAGTAAAGATGTTTTGCCTATCTTGAAATTAATGCATACCTGTTATGCTTTTGAAACTCTAGCCAGCTTTCAAGCAGAGACTTGAAATCTGTCAGGGCATCCATCCAAATCTACATACAGCTATGTTAAGCTCTCCATTTTTGGTCAGTTTGTGAGCCTTTAAAAATCTAAGCTAACCTACACAGCAAGGCAGATGCTCGGCTTGAAGAAATTAATTTAACCAGACCAGTGCTCTGGTCTGGTTGACAAGGTGGTGATCAAAGGTTGGACTTGATGATCTTGGAGGTGTTTTCCAACCTAAATGATTCTGTTAAAAAAAAAATATCCAAATTTTCTTTCCTCCTCTCCTCTCTCTGCTGGAGACAGCTACTTTCGGGGAGCTAGTGAAAAAGGAGCTGAATTCTACCCTCAGGAGCCAGGCAAGCAGTACCATGGCTCAGCAGGTGTTGTACTAATGACCATGCCAGAGCATTTCGGAAAAAAAGAAGTTTGAAACTAATCTCTTTAATGGTGGCAGCCATAAAAAATCCTGTGCAACTGTTTGCAACTTCCCCAGCCCTAAACCTTTCAGGGGATTTTCACTTAGGTAGGTATTGGCATCTTCTATCCAAAAACTCCTGAGAGAGCACAGCCATGTTCTTAAGGTTGCCCCATTTCCACGCCTTCAAAGACCACATTTTAGTTATGACAGCAATGACACCAGTACAGCTCAGAAGCTCTGGTGCAGAACTCTGAAGTACAGGTCTGTCACTGAGATTTAAGGTGTTGGTTTTTTAGATGTGGAATTTTCAAATTCACTCAATTGAAGGGCTGGCTTTCACCAGCCTGTAAAACCATCCAAGCTGAAAGGTAATGCTGAGCGATGGGTACAAACAGTCTGAAATTGAGATGTCTCATACATTTGGGGCAAAATGTCTGCTTGCAGAACATATCATCACTCAGCCCAGGAATCAATATCCCATCAGGTCTGGGCTATCCCATCAGGCCTGCAGTTTTCTATCTCACTGACATTTTTCTCGCTTTTGGGGAGGCCACATGGCTTTTCCCTGACCCTGTATAGCCCCACAGCTCCAATCTGGTGTTTACTGAGAACAGGTGGTGCTCACTTCCCATAATGTGAGCTGCCCATATATCCTGAGTGTCATGAACATCGTCTCTGCCTCCTATGCCTCTGCTGCTTTCTTAAAGAACCTTTGTCAGAAGAGGGCTAACTCATGTTAGAACAGATGTGCCCCTGCTCAAGGGGGAGAAGAGGAAAGCATTTCTGTGCAGCTCTGTCTCCCTGCAGAGGCATCTTTGACTGTGTGACATGCTCAGCCAAGACAGCAGCTTGTTTCACTCTGTTTCACCCCTCCCCACCTTGTCCCTGTCTTTAAAAATGTGCTCATGGAATCACAAAATACAAAAGCTTTCAATCAAAAGTTCTATTAATATTAAATTTAAAGGAAATATTTTTCAGTGTTCTTTTTCCAGACAGCAGAACATGGAGGCTTTAGCCACTGTAAGACTCTGAATACCCCAGCATTAATCACAGCCCCTTCTGTCCGCAGGTCAAAGTAGCAAAACACATTAATTAAATGAATTTGCTTAAAACTGAGATCAGGCAATAAGCAGGAAGCAAATTGCAGGGAAAGCTAGTCATTAACCTGATTTCTCTCTTCCCTGCCTCCTCCGCTGATGCTGTACTGACTGCAGCTTCTGCCTCTGGCAGGCTTAATGAATATTCACCATGATAAAGAGTCTGAAACAGCACATCCAATGCAAACAGCTCACACTGAAAAACCCTCTCTGTGTCATTTGGAGGATCTCTGCGGACATTCTGGCTTCACTGATCATCCCTAAGCCTTTTTGGGATTAAAAAGCCCATTTAATCTTTCTCTTTTTTTTTTTTTTTTCTGAAAAACAAAACAAATCAAAAACTCAAGCTCACAAAAGACGAAAGTGAATAAAAATCCATCATCATCATGATAAAATGACAGAAATAGAACTGAAAGACAGAAACACTATTCAATCAGAATGAAACTGAACCAGTTTAACTAACACTTTACCAAACAATCCCAAACATCTCAAATGACTTCATCAAATTGGAGTATTAAACAAAAACCCACATAATTCTCACTCTCTGCTCTCCCATCTCTTTGACCTGTTCTGCATTAATGAATCCGGAGGAATGAACAAAATGGAAACTTCTCCCCACCAGGAGCCTGTAGCTTTAATCCAGTGCTTGGGTTTAAAGTCAGTACCATTAAACAGGGTAATTATAGCACACATGTTGTGGGAGATTTGTAACCCCCCACTGCTCCAACATCCAGGGACGAAGCAGGGGGTGGGCACGGAGGTCACTTCCAGCTCACTCTCAGGTTACTGTCCACGCTGACACTGACAATTAATTTAAATTGATATTATTTACCGTTTTATAAAAACCAATCTTACATGGCTGTCTATTAAAGGAATTGTCTCAGCTATCAAATAGCTCTGCCAGCATTTGAGATCTGTGAAAGCATAATTTGATTTGCTGTCTACCACAGCCTGCTGTGGCCAGAGCACAGCCCAGGGTAAATGGCTTCCTGCAGCTGCTGAAGGAGCAAATGGAGCACGGGGTCTGCAGCTCCTCTCACTCTTTTTTGGCTAAAAGATGCTTTTCTTCCCATAAAAATATCGACTTTTTCAGGTAATATCCTTCTACTGCTGTTGTGCCCAGTCCTGCTCCCACAGGTAGAATTTTAACTCTTTCCTCCTCAAAATGAGGGTTAATCTGCTGCATCCCTGCATGTGCACACATCTGGGATGCTCCTTATCATCTTCTGAGCTCTAATCGAATGTTGGACCTGGGGGGATGCAGCACTGAATGTTTGTGTTGCATCAAGAAGTGATTAGAGAGACATTACTCTTGCAATATAAGAAAAAATATTTTAGGGGTATTTCCCTAGGTCTGCAGGTTCACAGTGTCTGTTTTTGGGTTCGTAGTCTAAAACAGACAATGCCCCCC
>WBNO01021918.1:57798-96485 GCA_013400575.1 Peucedramus taeniatus
AAAAAAAAAAATCAAATTCAAACCTAAACCAACCAACCAAAACAAACCCCAAATTATTCTCATCTTATAAATGTGTTTTTAATACAGTATGGGCAGTTACAGCACCAGCCATTCTGTGCTCCTTTTAATGCAAACAGTAAGGTAAAGAGCAGTGAATAGTGCAGGAAAATGGAAATCGGGAGCTGGGGGGATGGCTCTGCCCTTCAGTACTGGGAAGGGTGTGGGCACTGGCTGAGGACAATGTGCCCCGGAAAATCTGTGGTGGATTGATCTCAATATCACAAAGGAAATGCTTTTCTTTACTTTCCTGTCAAACCAGGTGCTATGTAGCCTAAATATCCTAATTAAATTTCCTTAAATGCCCTAAACTGAAAGACTAGAGCAGCAAGCAGGACCCGGACCTCTGAAGGCTGATTTTAGGAGGGCTTGGCAACACATCCCAAAAAGGTGGACTTTGAGTCAAATCTTTAAAAATGTTTGAGCTTTGTGGCTCACATCTTTTGTATGTGACCAGGAATGGGGATGGCACTCACCATTTTCAGGAGGCTGCTGCTGTGGGTGGGGTTTGCCTCTGTTATATAAGGACATGAAATATTGTAAAGGGAGCAGAAGTCACTGCAGAAGACAAAGCCCTGAATATTGGGAGGACAGAACATGTCTGTGCACAGCTTAATCTACATTATGGAAAGCCAACTCTGGTTACTGTCTTTCGTCAAATTTAAATAAAAAAATAATTTTATTGTAACATACAAGCCCTTTTACGTGAGAGACAACAGGCTCACCAAGCATCATAAATCCTGCTGTGAAGGTGAAAAGGAGGAAGCATTTCCTGGCTGCTGCTGGAGCCTGTAAGAGTGCCCTGCAGGCAGCCAGCCCCCTCCTCCCCTCACCCTCTGAATGCTGAACTGAAGCCAAAGCACAGACGTGCATCCTTTCCAGGCATCTCCTGCCACTGGAGGCCACTCTGCCTCTATAGGGTGATACAGGATCCACCTGACTTCTGTCCACAGCCACCTTCTGCCTCAGTGCCTGTCTCAAAGCCTGCCTGTGACTGATCCCTGTCACTGTGGGGCAGCACACAAATGACACGGCAGCAGTTCTGTTCAAAGTAAACTAAAAAATTCTTTATTAAAAATCTGACTCCATATATATATCTTTCTGAAATGCCAGTGTCATTGGAGGGTTACAGTGCCACCTCTTTAATGTCACTGGGCAACCCAACTGTCCCTCAGGTTGCTCGTCCCCCATAAGGAATGAAAAACACTAAGTTATTTACATAAAATGTGTGAGAAAGTTCTGTGCAGAAATGCAAACATCAGAAGGCTTAATAAAACTTGAGAAAATCAGGGTGACAGATCCCCCAAAAAAGGAAAATTTTCCTAAAGGGAAGGCAGGATTAAATGTTCAAGTATTGGATTTCTATTTACAAGGGCAATGAGTGGCAGGAAAAGGGGAATGGCTTCAAACTGACAGAGAATAGGTTTAGATTAGATATTAGATAAAAATCCTTTACTGTGAAGCTGGAGAGGCCCTGGCACAGGATGCCCAGAGAAGCTGTGGCTGTCCCTGGATCCCTGGAGGTGTCCAAGGCCAGGCTGGATGGGGCTCTGAACAACCTGGAATAGTAGAAGGTGTCCCTGCCCATGGCAGAGGGGTTGGAAACAAGATCTTTAAGGTCCTTTCCAACCCAGGCCATTCCATGATTTTGCGATTCTCTGTTTTCCTGGACAGGCTAAGATTGGTTTCGTTTGTGTCCATCTTGGAGAGTGATCACTGCTAAGAGAATTTACTTCAGTCCCTCCCCGCTACTTCCCCTCAAGAAAACTTTATCAATTACCAATCTCTACAACTCTGAAAACCCTCCACAGGTACCCTTACCTGAGCACATCCCACATTACTGCAGGTGCACAAAGAGCAAAGAGTCCAGCACAGCTCCCAAAATCCAGTGGGGTAGGCAAGAGAGAATCCCCTCTACTTGACTGAGCACAATTAATAGAAAGAAAGACAGTAACTATGGAAACTTGAAGCATCAATTTTAGCCTTTCAAAGCAGAATCTAATTTTAACCAACTAATTGGGTGCTTGAAGTGGTAGTGAAAGAAAAAGGGACACATTTTTGTCAGTGCTCTTAGAAGCATCTATTTTAAACATGAATGAATGTGTGAGTTTCACCATTTAGAGAGGATAGAATAGTAATGGAGCAGGGACACATGAGAAATGGTCTTAGACATAATTTTTTCTTACTTTCTTCCTCATCTGTGTTTAGCTTACAGACTTCAGCCATTCTTATTGGGCTCTCACCCCAGTAGCCCAAACCACTGCAATCTCCAGGCCAGATGATTACAGGGTAAAGCTTTCTGCTTGGGTATTCTTTAAAAAAACCCCAAACACACAAAGCTTCAGACAGTGGGAAATGCAGTTCCTTGTCTCTCAGAGGCTGGAGATGGCTCTGAACCTCAGAGTGGACACCTGCTCCCTGGCTCCCTCTGGCTCTGATCTCAAATAAAGGGATAATTCTACCAGTATTTTATAGATGAAACCTGAAACTGGCCTTTTCTCTATCTATGAAGGGGAAGAAAGGGTACTATTAATGTTTAATTTAGTTTGATTTTCTTATCCCCAACTGATTTCATAATATTAAAAGTAAACTATACCATACAGGTACATAAAATTAATTTATACCTACAAAATCCTTTAGCTGACCTACTTTGACTAGTTTATCCCTAAACCTCTGCAAACTTCTCCTCCTCTGAAAGCCAATTAACCAAATACTAACCAATGTCTATTTTGATTCTCTCCAACGTGGCTGTTAGCCAGCAACCTGCCCTAAAAGACATCTGTCACTGTAATACCTTCCACAAAATAGGGCTGTAAAACTGAAGACATCAAAGGCCTCAAAACAGACTCTGGCAGTCACAGCATTCTTTCCCTTCCACAATATATATGTCACATTAGCAGCTTCCTATCATCTCCTGTTAGCATCACATCCCATTATTATCCCTTTTTACTGATATGGGATGAATGGAGCTAATAATATTCCACATCAGTTAAAAAAGAATCTTAATTAAATGTGATGAGTAAGTGCTAATACAATATGATAAGCCTCCTGGATAAGCACGCTACATAATTTCTCTCTTTTTCAGAATCCTTTAAACATTCTTTGAGAAGAAAATGTAGGTGACCTTGCAAAGGCTCCCCACATCCCTTCTCCTACTGCAGAAATAGTTTTGCTCATTCAAGTGCTTGCAAGGCCTACATTTGGAGGATTTTTTCCCAGATTGTAGGTAAATCCAGGTGTTATGATCACTGAGAGTTGTCTGGGTCTTTAACTCTTTAAAGCAGATTTTTTGGTGCTGATGAGATGAACCTGCCTGACTGCTCTGGAAGTCTGGACCTACTGGATCACAGAGCCAAACCTGTTTGTCTTCTGCTGCAGCTAAAGGTGTCCTCTCAAAACTGAGCCATATATTGAATTAGGTTTTCAAAGGATTTTTATAGGTGTAATTCTGCATGCAGATCTATCAAATATCAAACCCCAGCTCTGGATGGTTGTTAAAATCCCATTTAAATGTGTTTATGAACCTCCTAACTTGGTCAGTGCTTTATTCTGCTTGGTCACACAAACTGAAATCACAAACTGCTAGGTGATGTAAAGGCTGTAATACTGAAACAAAATAAACTTTACAAAAAGGTAGCTTGGAGGGGGGATAATACACAGCTAGGGAATATTAAGGTATGTTTACCTAAGTAAAGCTAAGCTCAAATTTGGCAGTTGCTCAAAATGGAAGGCAGCACATTGCAAAAGGCACTTTAACAACTGCAGCTGCCTTGGTGACTTGTCTCAGACTACACTTCCTTAAATATTCATCAGATGGTGATTATTAATTCTAGGAGGCTTTTGAAGTCTAACACACAAAAAGTGGGTAGAGCTATCTCACTTGATCACTTTAACCACTTCAGAATAGACCACTCATAACCCCAGTGTATGAATTAGTAAATTATATGCTTTGTATTTCAATATTTTGACTTTAGTTTTATAGCCCCAGTCATGCTTAAAGCCAAGAATTGTTCCCTCAATGGAACAATTGGAGAAATGGTTCAGACTTGTCCTTCCACATAAAATGATGCTTTACATTATACTCAGGAAATGCTCATTTGTTAATGAACTCTCTTTCAAGAAAGGCTCAAATAGCTGTAGTAAAACATCCAAATCTTATTTATTTAATATTCCTGCCATTTCACTTTTCTGAAGGAATTATTAAAAATGGAAGAACTGGCTCAAAACAAACAGGAAGATCAAATCTGGGAAATTAATTATTACACATAGTTTGTAATGGATGTAAAGTGGGTATCTGAGAGCAAAGAAGGGGAAATTAACTTTGCTTCCACATTATTGCTTAATGGAGGCTGACTCTGGAAAAAAATCCTACCCTGGTTAAATTGGAGAATTTTTTTTTTTACTTGTGATCCCTTTAAATGAATAGGCAGGGAAAAAAATCAAGGACAGACTGTATCTGGATTGATAGCATAGTTATTTTCCTTCCAGGAAATGTGTCATATGCTCAGGTAACTAGGACAAGCTGTAAAAGAATAGAAACATTTAAAAGATCTTAGTGTTCATAAAGGCTAAAAGGTGATGTTATTGCTTCTTGAAGCCTTCACTTCAAAAGGAATTTTAATTTGCCATCTGGTGGAATCCACATGTAGAATATTATAAAACTATTTTAACACCAAATTAAACTTTACACTTTCATTTTCCTGCTGTAATTGTGTGTATTATACGTGTCCATGTTAATATAAAACTGGGTCATTTGTTCTGCAATTCTTGAGGTGCTGACTGACTTCTGAATCTTACACATCAAAGTCTACTTTCCCAGTATCTTTTTCAGTCCCACCACTACCAGGTCACATCATGGAGGAAGGAGCTTCTTAAATTATCAATTTTGTATCTGGAAGTAGCTGAGTGGGTGTTGTCACAGAATTTTTTGACTGGAAGGGAGCTCTGGAGACCATCCAGTCCAACCCCCCTGCCAAGGCAGAGGCACCTGGAGCAGGGGACACAGGAACGTGTGCAGGTGGGGCTGGAATGTCTCTGGAGAGGGAGATTCCCTGACCTCCACGAGCAGCCTGTTCCACTGTTCTGCCACCTTCCTGTGCTGAAGTTCTTCCTCATGTTGAGCTGGAACTTGTGTTTTAGTTTATGGCTATTGCTCCTTGTCCTGTCACTGGACACCACTGAAAAGAGTCTGGCACCATCCTCTGACAGCCCTAGAGATATTTATATGCATTAATGAGACCCCTTCTCAGTCTTCTCCAGACTAAACAGGGCCAGCTTCTGCGGTCTCCCCTTATAAAAGTGATGCTCCAGATCCTTCACCATCTTTGTGGCCTCCACTGGACCCTCTCCAGTGGCTCCTTGTCTTTCCTGGACTGTGGAGCCAGGTCTCAGCTTTGGTGTATGAGTTGGTAACTCCTCACAGCAAAGGTGTGAGACCAGCATGTGTCAGAAGGAGAGCACAAAGTGAAAAATGCTTCATCCTCAGACTGTGCAACCTGACAGTTCCATAAAAGGAGATTTTTTTTTCAGCTATTTCAATATATTCCATCAATGGTAAGGGAAGGAAAAAAAAAAAAAACACGAAACTTCTGCAGCTAAATGCCAGTTGTGTGGACAGCAGCAAGAGCTGCCATTCATTAATCCTGATGGGTCTTGCCCCACTAAGCACTAGGTGTAAATGGCTGCAACCCTTAAACTGCTTCATATGCTCTCTATGATCCAAGACTGCAGCACCAAACATCACTTAAATGTATTCCCTTGACACCAGGCTTGAAGAAGAAATAGCTTGGGGTAGCCAGTGGAAACACAGACCATGACAACAAGGAGAAAAAAGCTCTATTTTTATCTCTCCCTGCTGACACACGGAGCAGCACACACTTCATTCAAGCATACACACAGCTGCTCAGTGGCTGGAATTTCTGCAGCAGCTTTGAGGCTCGAGGAAGTGCAGTCAAAGCAGATATTCTCTGTTGAGGAGGAAAGACAGCAAAAGGATGCTTTGAAATGCTCTGGCTGATCTAGTTCATCCTACCCACCAGGGAGGCACACAATTTGATATTCAAAAACATGTGTGCATATTTCCTGAAACTAGCACGAATATTTAATACCTCTTCTTGCAAAAACAAGATAATCATGCCTGCAGATCTTCCACAAGCAGCTATGGAGCATTTTTGCCTCAGCAATCATCCAATTTGCATCTCTAGTGAAACAACTCAGTGAACAGGCAAACAGATTTTTATGTCTGTACTTAAGCAGATCTGCCAATTGCTTAAAGCTTAAAGTGTCAGTCTTCAGGAAGGGACAATACCTGGAGAGAGGACAAATATTTAGCCTCAAGAGCAAATACCAGAGAGAGACTCTTCATCAGGAACTGTACTGATAGGACAAGGGGGAATGGATTCAAACTGAAATAGGGAAAACTTAGGTTACAGGAGAAATTTTTCCCTATGAGGGTGGGCAGGCCCTGGCACAGGGTGCCCAGAGAAGCTGTGGCTGCCCCTGGATCCCTGGAAGTGCCCAAGGCCAGGCTGGACAGGCTTGGAGCAGCCTGGGACAGTGGGAGGTGTCCCTGCCCATGGCAGGGAGGTGACACAAGATGATCTTTAGGGCCCCTTCCAACCCAAACCATTCTGTGGTTCTGTGCTTCTACTGATATAAGCCATACAGCTTTTAGTATCTGAGAGAATCAATTAACAAAAGTTAATTATGATGGCTTTACTCTCTTTTTTTTTGCAGGGGCCAGAGCTTTCCCTTGGCACATATTTTTTAGAGATACAAACACAACTTAAAAAAAGAAGTGAGAGGGAAAGCAAATAATATGACAACAAAAAAACTTAGTTTGCAACTACTGAAAATACTGTGTTAATTGCTCAGCTGCTCTCTTCAGGGCCTCAGACTTTCACCAAAATATACCAAGTGGTGCAAAGTGGGGTGGCTTCACCCTTACTGAGGAAGCTCAGATAAACTCATCAATCCATGGACATAGCAGGAATCTTCTGTTTCTCCTTCCACCCAAAGTCTCCTGTTTGTACAAATATGTCTGCACCAGCACCCAAACCTGCAGAGCTTTCTTAAGGCAAAGCCCACTCTTCCCCCTCTATAAATAACCCAGGAATCAGTTCATACTCCTCCCAAATATCCTTCCCACTCCTGCCTGCAGCTTTGATTTCATGCTTGTCTTCAGAAGCCAGAGTGAATCACCCATTTCCTGCCTCCTAATCCTCACTCTATCACAAAGCTCTGCAGGTTTTCTGCTGCTCCTCCAGGTATTTCTGCTTTGGGCTCAGTAAGAAAAGCTACATTAAGATAGAAAAGTGCTGAGCAGGTGGCACTACCATAGTCTAACACACAGAGAAAAGAATCAAGCTTGTTCCCTCGTGGCTGTTGTATTTTAAACACAATTAAATAATAAAAGAGCATAAATTACAGCCTGGATTTTCTCACATAGTTTTTTCTCCCCATGTGGGGTAGAGAACTCCATGTGAGATTTCAGTGTCTCCAGTTTTTGCCATGTGGAATTACGTCATACCCATTCAATCTTGACAGGTCACTTTATTTAAATATCAGTAGTTTTGTGAGAATCTCAGGTTTCACATGGGAGTAAAGAAACCCCAAACCTTAAAAAAGTGAATTTTGGCTGTTTACACACTAGAAAGCAAACAAAAGGAAGTCACTTGAGTCTTAAGTTTTGAATGTTTTGGATTGGCAGCGAAGGACTGACCCAATGCAATTTCATGGTCTGTTTATTCAACCTATTCTCTAGACCATCATGCATTTTATAACAGGTGCTTTCTCTTACCCAGGCATCTGTGACATACAGAACATGCTGCAGAGAAAGCAACTGTCCTCATAAATCTAATTCCAGTCAATGCAGAGCTCGTGTCTGAGAATCACAGGACTGCATAATCAATAATCATGGTCTGCAAGACAGAAATATATCTTCTGATGGCTTCCTCCAAAGCTGTGCACCAGATTCTGGATTCTTTTCCAGTATTTCAGGATTATGCAGATTCCCTAAAGGCTGTGTGGACCAACACTGTTATCCTGCATAACTCTATCTGGCACTTGACCTGAATATGTTTCTCTCGATTAGGCAGTGACATTCTCATCTGGAAACTCTGTTTGTACATTCAAATTGTTGTCTCAGCATAAAGGTGTACTGGAGTTATTCTGAAAACTCAGATGTGTAACACTGTCTGTATTTCAAAAACTTTAGTTATTAGCATGATTTGGAAGCTTTCACTTCCAGGTTCCAGAATCTGCTGCAGCTGATTTCTCCCAGCACACGTTAGGAAGTGATGAGTCTCCATAAGTGGTGGTGCCAACCTCAGCAGAGAAAAAAGACTTATTAACACCTAAATAAGAATTAGCCAGTGGCTGCTAGCCTGGATTCTTTCAGGTTGCAGATGAAGCAGGTCTGCAAAGGAGGTAGAATTTCTGCCCAGCACCTCTTCTGTGCAGCAAACAGGAGACCTCACTGCCAGGTGCAACAATTTGTTCCTTTCAAAAATACTAAATTGACCTCAACACCCAAATATCCCACTTACTTTAATTAATGTTGTATATTTGTCATATTTGCCATGAGAATTGCACAGTCTCAGACCACATCTTCTGTATGAAAAAAAAAAAAAACCTGGTGCAGCTGCCACTTTGCAGATCAAATAAAGGCCATTCAAACCAAAATCATCTCCTGTCTCCTCAGTTCTCCTGGGAAAGTAGGACTCTGTATACAGACCAGAAAGCCAGAAACTCAGCGTATGACAGAGCAGAAAGCAAGCTCTACTCCACAAGAACAATTATTTGCCAGTTCCAAGAGTAAGTAATACACTGAATATCTGAGCTGACCTTAACTATCAATCTAACACAGGATGCGAGTAGTTGTGCTTCCAAAAGTCACAAAATGTTCACAAAAATTAATACCACAGAATTAACACAGCTCCACTTTTTACCAGTAATTGCTCTGAAGTGCAAAATGCCTATTTCTCTCATTCTGTGCATGCTACATGCTGGCTGCTAGAGTTTTTGAAGGCTCAAAAGCTGCTCCAGCATTACATAATCACAGAATTAAACAAAATCAAATCTATAATCTCTGTGGCTTTAGAAAAAGCTGGGCAAGAGGGGGAAGGAAGAAAAAAATAATCACAACTCTAATGATGTAGAAAAAACAAATAAGTTTAATTTTTTAAAATTAGATGATCTTAACTACTGAACTCTGTACATGGGGTTGGCAATAATTACTTTTCAAGGATCTTCTCGAGTATAATGCTCTGCAAAGCTCAAAGGAAAGGTTATTGCCATGAAGTCAGAATGGTAGAGCAAACAATTACTGTTTACTCCAACTCCCAGGCTGTACCTCAACAGTAGAGTCCAATGCAATCTTGCTCACTTTAGCCAGAATCCACCAGCATATTACCTAAATCCCAAGCAGTAGTATCAAAGACTGATGAAATGTTTGGGAAAAAAAATTAACTCTTTGACTTTCTAGGCACTTGGTATCATTTTGCAAAGACATCAACTAGGTTGGGTGATTGAGCTAAAAATAAAATTTAAAAAGATACAGATAATTGGGGTCTCCAATTAAGAGTCTCCTCACCATTTTAGTTTTTTAACAGGAGCAGGCACAGGTAAGAGGATAACTGGTCAGCCCATGTAAGGAGAGAACAGTCACTTATTTGGGCAGCCTCACTTTCCATGGAAAGCACTGGATAAACATTCATGGAAGATTTTCCCTCATTTCCAGGACTCCAGTTGGCTACATACCCCCTACACCCACTTCTAGGGTATGATATGAGGATTTTTCTCTGGGCTTGCTATCTTCCCAAATAAAAGGCAATTCAGTGACACTGGGGGCTATTTAGATGTCTAATTCCTCCATTGTCTGCATATATTAACACATTTTTCCAGCCCTAATGCCCTAAAGCATTTATTCCCAGAAATGCCTCCTAAAAGCTGAGGCAAAGACAGACAGAGAGTTCTGTCTGACAGAACAGAGTCTTGGCACCACAGTCAGGAAATTGTGCCTTGGGCAGGTCACTTTGTCCTCAGATGGTGAAATAGCTGACAGTTTTATCAATGGGCTGCCAGTGATGATTCTCAGCTTACCCACAAATTTTAAAATAATTATTTAGTTGTGGATTTGCTTTCTAATTGTAATGAAGATGACACCTCCCTTTCTTCACACACTCTGTTCTTTCTACAGTGCTGTTACTGCATCTGATGGCTGTTGCATTTCAGGAGTTTCATGAACAGCGGGCTCTGCTTTGACTTCAGGTTGCTCTTAGAAACATCCTTAGAGGGGTGGGAAGGGGAAATGAACACAAATGAATTCTCCCTTCTCTCCTGTGAATATGCTCAGGCCACACTGCAGCCACATGCAAGAGTGACTCTGCCTGCTGTGATAAATTCCAAATAATGGAGTCTCCTGGTGCTGGGTTTCTTCCCCTCAGCCTGCAATTGCCCACCAGCCATTAAACATTAGTCCAGCATTGGTTCTCCAGTCTAGTATTGCTGTTCATCAGCATTGCTGATTATATTGCAGCTGGCAGCACAACTCATCTGCAGTGGAATTGGTCATTGATCAGGCTGCCCAGATGGCAGCTGAATGCCTGGCAGCTCTTTGTGGTGAGGATCTACTCAGGCTCTCTGGGTCTGCAAAATCATGCCATGGTTGTCATCTTCATCCTACATTTCCACATTACCCGCTGGGTTCTTGTACCTGATTTGTTTAAGACTGGATGGATGCTGTATCCAGACCTGGAGTAAATATTTTTCCATACCCAGATCACTGCTGGTCCTTCCCAGCAAAGGGCAAAGGTTACAGTCATGGGTCTGGGTATTTTCACTTCAGCTTCAAAACAGCATTTCCAGTAGTGACGATAAAACTACTTGAATAACAGTGAAAAAGGAACTTGGTGAACATAGTTCAGCTGATCTCTTTAATTACCTGCTCAAGGAAATGACAATTAAATTAACACATCTGTTCTCTCCACTAGAATTTTCTTGAGCTCACAAGTTTGTGTGACCAGCTGGGATGCTATCATTGACACCACAGGAGACTAAAGGTCAACCAAAAACTCATCTTCTTTTTTTCCCTTGATTTTTAGTTTCTTACTTGTCCAACTTATTACAGCATAGCTGTAACTAATCTGCATTTCATCTGTAATTTCAAAATTTGATGTATCAAGTGCTGCAGTTTTGTATTCTTCAAGCAGATTTCTATTCAACAGTCTAGTTCATAAATTCACTTCAGACCAAACAAATTTTAAAAGAAATAATATTTTCAGGGGGTTACTATACTTCTCAAACCCCTTATCAAATGCTTTATTATTCTTAGACATAGTATCTCTTTCATTGTTTCTTTTTTACTTACTCAGATAATGAAAGTCCTTATCTTTCTTTGCTTTTCATCATCTGTTCTGATCAACTCTACAACAAGATCAGTTCTTCTTTCCTCTTTCTGCCTTGTTTTCACAAGTCTGATTCTCCACAAGCACAGCACTCCTTTGTTCTGAACATGCTGTTCCACACATTTAGCCTGTGCTATCCCCAACCCCTTTTGTGCCAGTTTGAGCTCTCAGCAGCAGCTAATTGAGTTGAAAATCAAGCCTACACAAAAACCTCTTCAGGCAGAGCAGTTCCCTGAACCAGCTAATTCTATATCAGAGGAGATTTGATAGAGGACTGGAATATATGGCAAGAACTGAAAGAAAAAGCAAAACAAAAAATCCCAAGATTTCATACAATAGCCTGGATTAGAAGGGACCTTAACTCTCATCTCATTCCAAACCCGTGCCATGGGCAGGGACATCTCCACCACACCAGGCTGCTCTGAGCCCCATCCAACCTGGCCTTGAACACTTCCCAGGAAGAGACCTAGACAGGTAAAAGCTGATAGGGAACTACATAAAGCCATTCATTTAGTTCACATAATATCCCTGAAATGCATGCAAGCTCTTCCTGAAGTTGAAACACAGCTCCTTCTAAAAATTAAAATGACTTGCAGGTAGGACTACAGACATCAGGACAGAAATCAGCTTCCTAATGTTTTTTTTCAAACTGGTTTGTGCAGCTTCTCTCCATCCTCCACCAAGGAAGGAAAAAAAAAAAAAGAGGAACAGCAGCAAAAATCTGTCATGCTCATGATATCTGTGCATTACAGACTAGGGATTTGTATTTTGGTTTCCTAGCAACTCTGAAGGCCAATTCAGCAGTGATTTTATACTAAGCACCAGTTCTAGGGTTGCTTCAGCTCTTCTCACAGAGAGACTTCAGAATCTTTTACTGCCTCCTTCTTTCCTTTAATGCACAGGTAAAGTGCAATCTTAGGCTGACTGTAGATTAGTAACACCTACATTTTACTTTTACCTACATTCCACCCTCTGATGATTTTTTATTCCATATGAAAAAATGATGAGGAGCTCTTAAGCTAGTGTTTAATCAAATTGGTCAGGGGAAATGAACAAATGGAAAGGAGAATCTGCAGATTAAAATGAGGCTATCATCAAAGAAGATCAAAGCCAGAGCTGACCTCACATCATAACTATGAAGGACCCAGAGGCAGTTTCTGCAATGTCTGTTACAAAAACTTGCCATCTTTGAATGGTAAAAGGAGAAAAACCAGGCAAGAATAATGAGGTTAATTCTAGACCTTGATGACCACTAAGCTTTTAAAATTTATCTGGCATATAATTTCAAGATTCATAAAAATACATCAAGAAATAAACACTGGGAGCATCAGTATTTGTGGCTGGGAATATATTTTCCACTGACAACAGCTCCAAAGCTGGCAGAAATGCTCCAAGCTTTCCATCACACTGTCTAGCCAAGATGCCTCAGAGAAGATCAGAAGTTGACCTGCATGGATTTAGTCTGCACAAAACCCCCTGGCCTCCCTGCTGGGGCTGCCCATTAGTTTCAGTTGTGAGAGTGTTTTCTGCGATGTGGCAAGTTGCCAGTGGGGAACTGGATTAAGATCACCAAATTACTTTGCCTGTCAGCCCAGAAGTAAAGCAGTTCTCTTTTCCATTTACTTCTGGATAGGTTCAACTGCAGTTTGAAAGCCTGTGCACCAGGATGGATGCACTGATCTACAGTGTGGGCCAACAGAAACCTGCTTTGTTCTGCCTCCAGACTTCACTGCTGAAAATAGTTTTACTGTCTAACTGCACCTGCACTCTTCAGAGGGGAAGAGGCAGGGACCCAGAGCAGTCACCAGCATGTGTGGTCCTTCAGAAACTCTGTCACCTTTCTTGCCCCACAGAAAATCAGTTCAATTAAAAGCAAAAGGTGATGTTCCTCACGGTGCTTTATTTCTCCTAACTGAAATCTGGGAATAAATGAAGCAGATAATCTGACACTAATGTTATTAATTTATTTTAATTTTTTGGTTTGCAGCTACACATGTAGGAGACTCTGCTATCTACTTAGCATAAATTTGCAGCATGATAATCATCTACTGAGAACAGGTAATTTTCCCCATGAAGAGATGACATTACACATGGTAACTAGAGAGAACAAATCACCTGGAAACCAAATCAGCAGGGTGCTGCTGGCTCACTCCTCTTGTTGATAGTCTGTGCATGCTGCAGTCAAGGGGGTTTTGAGAGGATTTATCCTCTACATGTGACCAAAGACATTTGACTCCAGGCATTTGGAAAGGACACTGTTACCATGAGAGTCTGTCTGCTTATATTGTCAAAGATGACAACAGGAGCAGTCTGAAATGGTGCAGTGTGGACAATTCAGCTGCTGTAGTTATGAATTATGACCACTTCACCCCCACTATGGGTGTGCACATTGGTTTACCACTAAAATGACAGTCTCTTGCTCCTGGGAGCATAAATCACAAATGCAGCACAAGGTAGTGAAAAGCACAGAGCAGGAGGGAAGAGAATGTACTTTGCAAATCCTGAGATGTGTTTAATGCGTAGTGTTCCTTGGCAAAGAAAATTCCAGTTTGGATTTTGGTTCTTAAAAGCAAAATTGTAAGGTCTACAGGTAGGGTTTGAAGGAAAATTGGGGGAGGATTAGTTTGTTCTGCATTTTTCAGTATTATGATAATATGTTTAAAATTTTCCCATTTTTCACTCACTGCCTTTGGTCAAAACATCTTTCATTTTATTCTGTCTTACCACATTCTTCCTTTAAACTCAGCTACCACATTCAAGTGATTATGCGGAACAAAAATATCAGAAAATTTAATCAAAGGAACTAAAGAAGGCTCATGGCTTTCCTGATTGTTTATAAGCATAGTCTGTGTTCTGGATCTTCAAGTGCCTCTCAATGCATTAAAAATCTGCATATGAAAAAAACTGCTGAAATGACTTGAAGATCAGAGCTTGCATGTTGGAAATCACTGTTTCTTTTTTTCAAGGTTTGAATAATTTAGCTAGAATAAGCTATCCAAAGGCCCAGGCACTAGGGCAAGGAGGTGTGGTTACAGGATAAGAAAGCATAACTTAAGGCAAAATCCCTTGGCCAGCTCAAGTAACCACAGGGACAAATGCAGAGAGGGAAGGGCAGAGGACCTCACTTGCCCTTTATTGTCTAAGTGAGCCTAAGGAGATTAGCTGCACAATTAGGGATCTAATTAGTGCCACTCCCAGCCAGGACAGCAGCCTGTTTTCCATGTGCTTCAGTATTATACACCTGAGGTCTAACCTATAAATGGAGTTTGAACTCCTGTGCAGCCCCTCAAATCCCATCTCAGTCTGTGCTACAGGACAGCACCCACACCACCAGAGAGTCTGGGAATCCACAGGCACAGGATTTGCTTGTCAGGAAACAAATCTTGCTTTTTCAAAACCTCCTTTTCAGAACAGCCCAAAAAGAAGTCATGCAAGGCAGGCATGAGACAAAGCTGGGATACAAACAGCAAATTGTAGAAGGGCTTGGGGTGGAAGGGACCTTAAAGCTCACTTTGTCCCAGCCCCCTGCCATGGCCAGGGACACCTTCCACTGTCCCAGGTTGCTCCAAACCCCATCCAGCCTGGCCTTGAACACTTCCAGGGATGGGGCAGCCACAGCTACTCTGGGCAACCTGTGCCAGCACCTCACCACCCTCACAGGGAAGAATTTCTTCTTAACATCCAACCTAAACCTACTCTCTAAGTTTGAAGCCAATCCCCCCTTGTCCTGTCACTCCACACCCTCATTATTTTGAAGTACTTGTCCTGTTCCTAGTAACCAACTCAATTAAAATATTAAAAATACTAATTTCATCATATTCAAACCACTCTCAGTCAGTTCTGTTCTAGCTCCAGCCTTCAGAGCTTTGTGGTGGGATGACCTGCTGCTGTTCACTGGTTTGTTCTGCTCACATCTTGGTACCTGACCCCAGCACTGGATGCTGAGTGGGGACATTCAGGCTGCACCAAGTCTCCTTTGTGTTCTCTGAACCTGTTTTATCCACCTGTGCAAACAGAAGCAGCACACTCTTTTTCTCAGCATAAACACGTAGGAACAATTTTCACAAGACCACAAAGGGTTTCTGGTGTGGCTTTTTTTCCTTCCTAATCAACCCATTTATTTTTGCTAGTTGCATGCACGCTAAGAGGGGATGCTTTTAGGGATGGCTGACTGTAATTATATAAGACAAGAGCAGAGAAACTGCATTCAGATTCATTTCCTCCACAGCCAGAGCCTTGATTTTCTGAGAATTAAATCCCCATAATGAAGGGGAAGCCTTTGTGTGCTGCTATTGCTGTTTTACATCTCTCATTGCACCCTCTGAGTACACACAAGTAATGACCAAATGATTTCAGGGTTTAGCTCTTGGAGTAAAATCAGCATCTCCAGGTCAGTGTTACATAAATAGGCAGAATGTGTGCTGGAAAAACATGCACATATTGCTTTCTCTGCCTTGTGCAGCCCTGTTCTGTTCTGGAGTCTCAAGAAAACCAGGGTACAGGCAAGAGATCAGAGAGTTTCACAAGAGAGAAACATCATTATAGGATCATGGAATGGCTTGGCTGGGAAGGGGCCTTTTAAAGCCCATCTCATTCCACCCCCCCCCCGCAATGGGCAGGGACACCTTCCACTATCCCAGGTTGCTCCAAGCTCCATCCAATCTGGCCTTGAACACTTTCAGGGATGGGGATTCACAATTTCCCTGGGCAACTTGTGCCAGTGCCTCACCACCCACAGAGGAAATAATTTCTTCCTAAAATCTAATCTAAACCTACTCTGTCACTGTGAAGCCATTCCCCCTTGTCCTGTCACTCTGTGCTCAGGTAGAAAGTCTCTCTCCAATGGCTCAGAGGAACAGGAATCACCTTTGCCTGCCTCTTTAAAAGCAGGGCTTGGGAGCTGCTAAAGGTCAGACTTCACAGGGAAAGGGCCTGTGAGCACTGCAGTGAAACAGCAATAACTGCAGTGCTCAGGAAGTCCTGACCTAATGGGCTCTGCATGGCTCAGCAGCTGGAAAGGAGCAGGGAAGGAGAGCCCCAAAACAGTCTCACAATTCTGTTATTCTTCATTCCCTCCTGCTGCACTGAGAGCATTTTGGGCCAGGTGGATGCTGATCACCATCCCTAGAGAGCACTCTGTGATAAGAGTAATTTTAATTTTCCTGGTTTTTCCTCTTTTCAAAGGAGGATGATGAACATGTCCTTTCCCTTGTGTTCCCAGACTTTGTCTGCCCTGCTCATGTCAGTGGCAAGTTCCTTAAGGCAAGGCTTGTCTTTTGCTGTTTGTGTGGGCTTTGTGCACACAAAGCACCACACTTTGAGCACCATCTGACCTGAGAGGCACTGCCACACTACAACATGAACAACAGACACTGAAGCAATGCCTGGTTACAAAAATAAACACATGAAAAATACATTTATGACCCTTGTGTACAGCAAAGTGCTGCACACAGGCAGACATCCATTAAGAGAAGATTCAATATCACAGAGTGGTCTGGATTCCCTCAACCTCATTTCTTCTTCCACCACTTGCAATATAAATACATTCCAGACTAGCATTTCTTAGGATTACTTAGAAACATCCTTATTTTATCCATCTACTTTCTATCAGATAGTGAATTGGATATTGCAAGAGATAACAGGGTTAAACTTCATCTGGGATCACAAATATCATAGGTTGTTTTAACATTTACTTGAGTATGTTTTCTTTAAAAAAATCTAAACAGAATAAAATTAAGCCCACAGCAGTAGAGAAAGAAATAAAATACAACCCCCAAACCATGCACACAAAAGCGAGGCACAACAGGGAAAAAATAAAGCAGCTGTAAGCTCAAGTGGAAACAATTTGATTACCATCAATTCCCTGAAGTACTGACCAGATAAACACTTGTTTAGTTTATAACTTTTGACAAGATCACAACCCAAGGTAGTACAGCGGCAAGGGAGTGATTTTTCTATTTATTTATTGAAACTGTTGAGAAAATAATAAAGACAGGAATCAAAATCCATGTCTTCTGTGTAGCTACAAAATATTACCAGTAGGCAGACAAGGCAAACTCGCTGGTACTGTTATGAAGATCACAAAGAACCACATGCCTAAAGCAACGGACAGTGAAAAAGTTGCTTAGATTTGAAAATCTGACTTTATTATATTTATAAAATAATTTCCTACCAGATGTCTAAGAACTAATCACACAATCTGGCAAATGTTATATTTGCCCCCTCCCTTTTATTTTTTGGCTCAGTTATGAGAAATACTTTTATTTTTTTAAGTGCAAATTTAACCTCCATTTTGAGGAAGCAAAAAGATTATTACAGGAGAGGATGAATTAAGTAGACAAGGAGTTATTGCTATTAAACTTTCTCCCAGTGCCTAAATATAGAAATTATAGCCAGATAAACTGCTTACGTAAAATCTCTTTATCACTTCTTAAAATGATGAAGTCTGGAGCTGCAGCAGCTTTTGCTCACAGTTTCAGAAGACTTTCTTCATATTGTTCAGTCACAGAAAACCTCTAGCCTTTTGTCCCCTTTACTCTTATTTCATTCCTGGTTTTAGAAATTTTGCAGGTCCCCTGGGTTATTTACATCTCAGCTGGAGCTATCAGTCCTGCCTTTAGGAAACCTACATTGAAACAATCAGCCCATGTGGGGATCAGAAATTGGACTTGATCTCCAGTTGGGAAATTCAACAACTGGCTCCAGTCAGGGACAAATGTGGTCTAATCCAAATGGATGCACATACACAGGGACTAAATGATGAGATGCACAAATGCATTCTGGACCTAATGAGAAAAGGAAATTCTTCTCACAAATAATTGCAGCAGGTAAAATCAAGAATTTGCCATAGTAGATGAAGACAAACTCTTCCAAGACCATTCTCTTTGACAGTCAAAATTAACACAAATTCAAATACATGAAGTCAAAGAGACCACACAATTTAGAAGTTTCTAGGATCAGCCTTTTCCAAATTCTGATGAGTCCTATCCTTTTTTCTTTACACTGAGCCTTCAAGGGCTAAGGTATTAAATCTCTCATCCATGTAATCTCATTTTCTTGGTATACCCTGCTGAAAAATAATGGAGCCCTTGATAAAGATCACAAACACTATTTCAGGTCAGTCATGAGGGTTTTGCAGCTAAGAGGAAAATAAATTAACAGAAAGTAAATTTAACTTTAGCCAAGCCATGACTGCACTTTCTGTATAATATCATCTATCATCCCCTCCTCTCTTTGCTCACTCAGCTGAACAGAAATCTAAACTAACCTATTAATTTACCCAGTCCTGGCTCCAAATATTGAAAGCCCAAAGTGCTGGTTCAACCACAGTTTGGATAGGGTGAGGCAGATGAGGTCCTGGTCATAACAGTCATCAGCTTTTAAAAAATAATGATCAGCATGTCAAGCTGCATCTGTCATAAAAATATGTATTTTTGACATGTTATTTTGAAAAAGTCCTTTTGATTTCAAAATGCTTTTCTTCAGTCCAAGTAACATTTGAAATTCTCAGTCCTCTCCAGCTTCCATCAGGCTGTCAAAATGAGAAGCATTTATCCCTGAAAATTCTTAGTTCAGTATGAAATATTGAAAAGGTGATGTGGGGCCAAGCTGGTGACCTAAATTTCAACATTCCTGAAATAACAATACAGAGGGGAGACAGTGGACAGATGAGCAGGAAAAGACCAAAATCAATACAAAAAAGGAAAAAACAAGAAAAATTAGAAAGAAAGACTTACATACTTGGCAAACCAGATAGGTAACAAAAAGGAATGAAAATGGAATAAACAGAAGTGGAAAGTCAAAAAGCAGGAAGAATGCAGGGAATGTCCTGGGAATAAAGTGTTCTGGGAGCAGGGGCAAAACTGAGGAGTGTACATCATGATGAAGGTCTCAGCAACTGGCTGGAATTGACTTGAGAATTCAATGACCAAAATCTAAACGTAAAATAAAAGAAAGGGATTTAGCCTTATGTAGCCCTTGCAGATTATTTCTGTTTCAGTTTAGGCAGTGCACTGCATCCACGCAAGTAAGCTGGCATGATTTCCTTCCCCAGACTCCACTGAGCTGATAGATACTGCAGCTTCAAATAATTACTTTAGTGTGCTTTAAGGGCATGATTTTTTCCATGATTCAAGAGGCTGTGAACCAAATCTCTGTGATGCTTTCCTACGAATTCTTAGGAACTGCTTAGGACCCTCATTTTAGGAATTTATTAAATCACTGATTTGAAGACTAATTTTCATGAGAAATGTAAATAACTAGGCTGTTCTGTATTTCTCCCATTCTATTCTTTAAAAGATTACATATATTATCACAGTGTTTCTTAGACCACTAAAGATATGAATTTTAGGGGTGATATTTGGCTTTCTATATATTTCTGGTTTTGAAGGTTTGAATTATGAAATTCCATAGAAAATTGGCTATTAATTTAAAAAACAGAGAGAGGCTGTAACACAGCTGCATTTTCTAGCCCTTTCCATTTTAAACAGCTGCGGCATTCTGCAACAAACCAAGAACCTGGTTTTGTATTCCAGGTTGCTAATTAGTTCTTATCTTTTATAGCTTTAATCAATGAACTGCTAAAGCTAAGCCAGAGCAGTGCTGTTATTTGTAAATTAACCTTTAACAGTCTCAAAGAAACAGTACTTTCAGCCCCTGCACATTCTTTGCAGTGACTGCTTGATGAGTCTTAATCGCATCCTTTTTCTGTAGATAAGGAAGGTCATTTGAAGAAGAATAGAAATTCACTGACATTTCAGGAAGGACTTGTCCTCTACTTACAGCCACAGTGTAAAGCTATATCATATGAAATATGTTACAACTTAGGTCTCATCACTCTCTGAGTTATTTTCTTAGGCACTTTCTCATTAAACTGGATTTTAATTCAGTGGTCAAGAGCTTTGTGACAGTACTGTGGGGGGCCCTGTAAGCTTCTCCTGTAATGGCTGCCTGATTTCAAGACCAGTTTCTGTTCTAACAGTGAGACTCAATCCCCCCAAACACACTTTCCATTCCCTCTGCGCTGATGTTACATGAATTCAAAGATGCAGACAATGTCAAATGGTTATTCCATGAAAAGAACAACTGCAGTGCAGCTCTCTGTCCCACTCATCACAATCTATTACCCAACCCCAGGGTGCCAATCTTCTTTTCAGTGACCTATGCTCAGTAGTCACTTAAAAATCAACACTGCCATTCCCAAGGCTCTCTGCCTCCTGTAGACCTTTTAGCATCTCTTCCAATTGTTTCTCTCTACCAGACCCTCTGTGCTCACCTTTCTGTACAATATTTTTACTGGTGTGATGTGGGAAATGGAAAGATAGAAACTTCCACACACACTGAAGGGTTTGATCTGCAGCCTTGGGAGAAGCTTGGATTGATGTAAAAACGCAATACACAGACATTAAGCAGAAAACCCATAACTTATGTTTCTATAGTTGTAAGTAAGAACATGCCTTAAGTAAGTAAAAAACTGTATCAATAAGATGGTGAAGGGTTTATAATGTAGGGGTGTAATTGTATAGAGTAGCTAAGAGTTTAGATGTTATAACAGAAGCATATGTGTGCATGTGAGACAGAAGCCCATTGGACAAAAGTATCTGCAGTGCAGCAAATTAAATAAAGGTGATAGGTTACAAAAGCAAAATAAACTTTCTGGCAACTGTCCATTAGATTAGAAAGTTAAATATTGTTTTGTAACAAAGAACTTGTGACCATCTTGAGCTATGGCTGACTGCTTACTCTCTTAAATCACACAGCCTCTGAGGCTGATGTTTATCTGAGCATAAATTGTTTTTAGCCTGACTGTGATCCCATCCCTTCATTAAACAGTAGTGTCCCCTCTCACGCCTTTAGGTTTCCCTCTGCTCAGATCTCTTCTCCTTACACTATCATCCTGTATCTCATCTGGGCCCTTCTCACAGTTTCAGTGGAATTAAGTATCTCTTTCAGATATAATATTCTTATTCAGGCTGGATTTACTTGCTTGACATATAAATTAGTCTGTGAAACAGAGAATTGGGAATGCCATAACTAACAGTGGATAATTATAATGATTTCTTTCCCTATCAAGGCATTCTGGGGCATTTTTTCTTAAAATCCACACAAAAACCCCTGTCCTTTCTTCACAGTTTTCCCACAGTCATTCTGTTCACAATCCTCTACCCCAAAACAGCAGCACAAAATTCACTAGGAAGACTGACATTACTTTTCAGGAATTTTTGCTTATTTGACATATTTACAGTTGCTTCAGATTTAGTTTTCAGTTTTTATCTGAATTCATAACTTATTCTGCATATCATGCCCCATCAATGGACCTTGTCTGCATTTCAGGTGATTGCAGCAAGAACCTTCCTCTGAGAGCAATACAAATTTATTCCAGAGAAACTGTAGTTCCCAGTGTTAACCCAGGGCAGTCTAGGAGTATGTGGATAAGGAATATCCCTAGCTAGCATGGCACATGTGAGAAGGTCACAGGCAGGAAATAAGGAACAGCAGGAAAAGGGGAACAAAACCAGGAAAGTTGTGAGACACATAGAGGACAAATGCTAAAAGATTCAGATTTGGGGTGATGAGATGCAAAGAGCTTTGTATAAAGGGATCTTATTTATCATCTTGTTCCACACCACACCCCCCCCCATGGGACACCTTCCACTGTCCCAGGTTGCCCAAGCCCTGTCCAACCTGGCCTTGGACACTTCCAGGGATGGGGCAGCCACAGCTTCTCTGGGCACCCTGTGCCAGGGCCTCGCCACCCTCACAGGGAAGAATTTCTTCTGGCAGTGCCCCCAACCAGCCCATGATGGTTTGGTGTCAGTCTGTCTGCTGTTCTTCTGTCCTCGGGAGAGCCCAGGCAGTGCAGACAGGCAGACAGGTTCTGATAAAATAATTGCACAGCATCAAGCTGTGGGGCCCCTGCACAGGAAGGACACTGACCTGCTGGAGCTTTAAAAAACAGCTCTACCACCTCTCCTCCCCAGCTAATTCCCTGAGAAAAGGAAAAGAAATAGAAGGTATATTTGGAAGAATGTTACCACAGCAAAATCAGAAGTACAAAGTTAGTGTATTTAGGATGGCATTTGCCTAGGCAATCTTAATTCTGCCCCTTGTGCATATTTATAAGGGTAGACACTGAAATCCTAATTTCCTGAAAGTCTGTGGACTATTTGACATAGACTTCAGAGATGCCAGTATTTCATCCACAGCTTCACCTACACACTTACAGATTTCAGATGCAGATTTTATCATGAGATCCTTTTCTCTTTTACAGAGAAGTCTGAATTGAAGTCTTTTATTTTCCCCTCTCTGCATATGGTGTGTGGCCCAGTGCCTGATTTACTGCACACATATAAAGTCTACATTGACACAGGATTTGAAATTTCTCATGACTGTTTTTCACCACAAATCCTTACTGTTCTCCTGAGTCTTACATGTGCTATGAAAACATCTTTAGACTGGTTTTGTCTAGCAGAAATGCATTTTGAAGCATTTGCATTACACCAGCTCTGTTTTGTAGATTGGAACCAGCAGTACAGAGAAATACACATAAATTTGTCTAATGCCTACTAACTCTAAGCTCTGAATTATTCATAAGTCAGATTTATTCAGAAACCTTCAGTGTTTTATGTCTAGAGCAAAAATTCTGTTCATCTTAGTTTCTGTTATGAGCTCTCACCATTTTTACCACTCAAGTTCCATTTATTCTGAGTGAGTTATCAAAAAAACAGAGCTCACTCAGATTAGTGGTCATCTAAAGTCTGATATAATTGCCAAAACTGCCAAAGGACATAGAGCAGAAACCAGAAATCTGTCTTCATTCCCTGATTTCACTATGTAGTATGTGGGAGACTAACAAGAGGCCCCAGAGAGTTAAACTCAAAGCCAGAGAGAGTTTGAACCTTCTTGTCCCACCTCATGCAAAAGTCTCCCAACTGCAAACCTGTAATAGGTTGGATTGGTGACTAAGATGCAAACACAATTTAAAAAATGCAACATTCAGATTCACTGTTCTTTGCATGGATGAAATACTCAGTAATATCATCAGGAATTCTGTCAGCCAAATAAGGACCAGGTTTTGCTTGGGAAATACATATTTGCTGAAAAACATGTGATGATGTTGGAATTCAGCTATATATTAGGAATTAAGGATTTACTGATTTAACACTTGACTTGTTATTAGAGGTTTTGAACCCAAACCAAAAAAGGAAAGAAGCACTGAAAGAGATATCTCTGGGAAGCTATAGGCAGGATTCTAAAGCAGTGGTAGTAATTTGCTAAATATGTGGTGTATTGAGGCCTACAAAAGCTAACACAATCTTTAATCCTGAGATTTCCCCATGAAACACCTGTTTGCTATTAAGGATCAGGGACGTCTAAAGCTTTTGGTTACAAAGAGAGGAGAAGAATATTATCTGAAACCCACTACAAAAAAAGAAAAAAGTCTAATTAATGTAATATCAGGGTCGCTGATCCCTTGGGAGTGGACAAAGACAAAACAAAATAATCTTCTTTGTGCTGGGATGCATTCATTGCACAAGTGTCTCACAAGTCATGGAAGGAAGCAGCAATAAGAGCCAAGGGTTACTGCTGCTCAAACAAAGATGTTCAGGTTCCCACAGCAAGTCCAAAATTGTAAGACCCAAAACAGAACAGCAAGCAGGATTCCAGACAGGGGAACAGGGCTCTGGGACCCAAATGCCACTGGACCTCCTCAGATGACAGAACCATCCTACCTTGGCACTTACATTCAGGTGCTTGGAAATCATCAGTAGCAGCATGAAAACATCTGGGAGAATGTTTGTATCCATACTGAACTGGGTATAAGGCAATGTACTGAGGGCTCAGTCAAGGATGATCAGTGCAGCCAAAAGCCTGAGGGAAGCTCTTGCAAAGGTTGGAGTGTTCTTGTGGTGACATTTGCAAATGCAAGCTCAACAGTCACACACCCTTCATATTCTGCAAAGGCTGTGTCTTCGTGCAAAGCCTGCAGCAGAAGGAAGGGCACACAAACCCCAGCTGATCATAGCCTAGGGCCCCATTATATATCAAATTAATTCCCAAATCTGTTTCTGCAAATAGCCCTTCTTCAACACCAGTGCAGGTTTGCTGGGCACCATTAATTTGTGGATGTTGTAACTGTGATTGCAACAACAGAAATTGCAGCAACTGAAATTCCCATTTAAATAGAAAGAAAGATTTGCACTAAAAAATATTAAATTAAGTAATTATCATTTTTGCTGCTTGAGACCCCACTGCCCAGCATTTGAGCTGCCTCTGTGATATAAGCATCACCCCTCATGTCAGTTCCTGACTGACAGTGCTCACAGAGCAGCCATACAGGGCTCACCACCCTACACACTGAGTTTACAATTTAGTTTGGACATGGCTGAAAACAGTGACTGACTGCCCCTCTATGTCTCTATATTATTCCTGCTCCAAAATCAAAAGTGAGAATTTTTTTTTGCCTGCACTGCAAAACAACCAGGTGATTTTTTTTTCTAAACTCCATGAGAACCTTCTGCCAATTCTTATTGACTGCTATGAAATCATCAGTCAGTGACAGTGTAAATGAATCTACATTCTAAACCATGCTTTTTGTCATTTATTTTGACAAATAAATAACATTTTAGTTTTTAGTTTTCATCCTCATGTATTAGTGAATGCAAATAGCTAGCAAAAATTTATATCTGATTTCACCACAGAAAAGTATAATGAGAAGAGACATTCAAAGAGACTTACTGGCTTTTTAAAAATAACAAAAGGAAAACTGATAAGCTCCTACCCCAGTTTTACTGTTCTTTTGAAATAGAGGGCAAACCAGCTCTGGAATACACACACCTGAATACACACATCAGAACTGAACCATTATTCCATTACACAAACCAGTAACCTCCAAAAGCAGGGTGAAAGCTGGAATCAGGGACTCTTATCTCCAGTGCTCATCTGAGACTGACTAAAGAAAAAGATGTATTTTATGCTTTATTGTTCCTCTCTATTTCAATTCCACCGAAAAATTTCCAAGAACTTTATATCCAGATCACAGAATGTTCTGAGTTGGAAGGGACCCACAAGGATTGAGTCCAGCTCCTAAGAGAATGGCTCATATCTCATACAGGGACTGAACCCACAACTTTGGGGTTCTTAGCACCACGCTCTGACCAGCTGAGCTCATCTGAGGGTCTTCCCTCAGTGATATAAAACAGAGGGAAAAGTAAATAGCAGCATTAGGAGGTGTACTGCAGTCAACATCAGTTCTTCACAAATATTCTGGATTTTCACATCCTTACCTGCTGTAGCACTGGAGACTGTTGGCCACTGCTGATCAGGCCCTGCTGCTCCTCCACGCAGGACTCCTGCCTCCTCCATATGCACAGCACTGGGTGAGCAAATATCAGAGCTGGGTTATACAGTTCCCTTCTGCCCTAGACTCCACAGCACTTCCCTTTCCTGCTACTCTTCAAAGTTCATAACTATTTATCACCGTGCAGCTGCTCCTACACTACTGCATGATATTAGCAGCATGAGAAGCAGCTGTTTTGACTTGCAAAAAATACCTTTGATTATTTACTAAAACCCAGTTGTGGAATAACTTACAAAACAAACACACCTGCAGGACTCTTTGCTCTCATTGACTGGGAGTCAATAATAAGGAAGTGACACATCTTTGCTATTAGGATGCAGCAACATTAGGCAAATGATTTAAAACTTGGTGTTAGCTCTGAGCTTCTGTCATTATGCCATTTTAACAAATCCCACCTTCCTGGGTTACTGCACATTTCTCCTGAGCAATTCCAGAAGAGAAATTAATTTTCTCAAATGCAGAAACTAATACAAACTAATACAAATAGCAAATTGTACAGTAAGCTGCTTCGAGCACCAATTTGCACCTTACATGGAAGGAAAAGAAAAAACTTGCTATTTTTAATACAAAACTAAGCATGATATTGTCTTAAAAATGTCTTAAAAAACATGCTGTTTTTTAAGAGAAACAGGATTCTATGACTGTGTCCCTGTCTCTGCTCATTGGCTTCACACTCCCTTTCACACTTCCAGCTGAACTTAAAGGTCAGTTTCCAAATGTGGCAGACATCAAGGGCACTGAATTTCTATAAGCTTTGTGAAAAACCAGCATTTTATGAAAACCATCAACTGGGCAGGGCACACAGGCTCAGAACCTCAGATTTCAGGTAAGGACAGGGGCTGCTGATGTGAGAGAGCAGAGGAACATGCACAACTTCCCAGGAAGGCCCCATTAGTCTTGTGGGATTAAAATAAGCTCTTACTTTTCATTAATTGTTCAAGTAGCTTCAGATAAGATCTTGTACTTTATACAGAAAGGAATGTGGTTCCACAAGAGCATGCCTGACTCAGGACCAGCAGATAAGGTGCTCAGGTAGGCAGAATTCCTTCTTCAGGACCCTGCTCCCCAGAATGCTCATTAATTTTGCAGTTATGGATTACAAAAAATTAAAAGTCACAGCAGGAATATAAAAGAAAGAAAACAGCTTGCCCAGTAGGCCACAAAGTCAAGTTTGCTCTGTCTTCCTTTGCTTTTGGTCTGTGAGGTTTAGATTCCTTTTTACACAGCATCCCAAAGTCAATTGGGAGTCACTCTGTGTCCTCACCCACATGAAGCACAGGGTGACTGAATTTAGGACTTCAATCTCATAAGGACTCTTCAGCCCTTTGAATAATGGGTAAAGGTACAGCACCACTGCACCAACAATTCTGAGAAACCCATACAATCCTGCACTTTGTGATGCTACTAGGAATGACTGCAGGCTCAGAACTGCCTCTACACCTGTACAGGAATCTTATTAATCACATCAGATTACACCTGAACATAGAACCAGTTTTTTAATCTGCTCAGGGAGAGCAAAACTACTGTTTGATTTAGGCTCTTCAGATACAATTTTAGTATAATTCTCTTTTTCCAAGTGTACTGAGTAGAAAATTATAGCAGGGACTGCTTGCAGTATTAGACAGTGGATTTTCAAAGATGTCTAAAGAGATTTGGACAAAAGCCTCACTTTTCCCTCTTTGAAAATCCATCTCATATCCTCAAAAAGTCCTTTCAACTGTATTAATCTTCTTGATTGCACCATGTGGTTAATAAACCTGCTGCAGGAGCAGCTACTTTTATGGTAATGAGAAAAAGAAGATGGAAATGCAGACTGACTATTGAAACATCAGCACTGATGATCACAGGGAGCTTTAAAATAAACAAAAAGTATATAATGACAATTAATTGATTCAATAATTGGAACAATTATGCCTTGACAGTCAATGGATACAAAAGCAGAAGGTAAAAAGAAAGAACAGTACAGCTCTACAGCAGTGCAATAACAGCACTGATGCAAGTCAGACTGAATCTGTAGCAGCTGGAGATTGGAAGTGACAGCAGCAGAACTCAGGTGCTTTCCATCTCAGCATAGATATCATCAGTCTAGCATATCATCAGAAGAAACTTTGTCCTTTTCACAGAGGAAAAGAACAGAATTCCCCTTCTCTGGAGAAACACCACACATACCTTTGCATTCCTGCCCTCAGGGATGCAGAGTAGCGCCAGTCCGGATTGGGGTGTTTTGGCTGTAGAAACAAAAGCCCAGGACAATGCTGTTAGTGGCAGTAAATCATGCTAAAAAAGCATCTGCATCTGACTAATTTTGTCAGAAAAGCCTATATGGAGATACTCAATTTTTGTGAATTGCCAAATCTTCCTATAAATTTAAAGAAACTTTCAAATGGGCACACAGGGAGTGTCTGTGCAATAACCTTGTCTGCACACCAAGGCCTTTGGCTAAGATTATCTCTGTGGAACAACACTTAATGCTGCAAACTGGTGGAAAGTTATTTCATAAATTCATCAACATTTTGGGCATAGGATAAAAAAAAAATCAGAAATCCAGGAAATACATTGTTTGTTTACCTGGTAAGGTGAGGAAACAGATTCCTGCACTGAATATTATCTGCTTGAGTGTGTAAAAATGTGAGGGGGATGTGGGGCAGTGAGATTTCTGCTGGAATTCAGTGTACTGCAGAGGACTGCAATGGATGGTATCAGATTTGCAGACTGCAGCAAGTCTTTTATTAAGGACATGTCCATAATACCAAAACCTATTAGATTCTCCATATTCATGAGAGGGCATAAAAGGTAGAAGGGGAAAATAGCCAGCAATACCCTTTGACCAACAAACCTCAGCATATGCTGATGTGCTGCAGCATGACTTGCTAAATAAGGAGATAATTAAGAAATCCTCTGTTGATCAAAAATTGCTCCAGAAAATAGTTTTCATATTGTCAGGGGACCGTCACCGTAATTTTCAACTACAGCCTATGAGTGCAAGCTCAGGTCTCTTAAAATTATGCCCTGAGGACATACCAAGGTTATTTCTCAGGATACTAAAAACATTATTTGTAGGTGATAGTCTAGTGAGTACTTAAGTTCAGGCTCTGGAATCCAAAGACAGAACTTATATCCAAAAACATAATGGACTACGTTCATTCCTGATGTGTCTTGCACAGTGCCAATCACACAAATAATAAATGACAGTAATGGTTTAATTCTCTTCAAATTATTGGAGGCAGTTCAGACATGAATTTGACCCCATTACTTGAAAGAGAAAAAGAAAGTGTTGAATGTTCTGAATTATTTAAAGCTAACTCTCTTTCCTCCTGAGGTTTGGCATATGCTTTTCCCTGGATCAATAGGTTTTATTCAAACAAAAATGGAGCAATTACAACTTACAGTATTGCTCTATCACCACACTTCCCAGGTCCAGCATCACTCAAGACTGAGATGCTCTTGGATGATGCACATACAAGTATTCTTTATGGTCTGAGCTACACAAAAGGGAGGAGGCTGCTGCTTGCAACCACACATTAAACATCTGTGCTAGCAATTTCCTTCCGATTTAGCCTCTGTTCTCTATCATGCTCAGGTTCTGCTGAGTTTAGCAGAAAGTGGTTTGACAAGAAGCCCATTATGCATGGTTCTAGTCTTTTCTGATTAATTCCATTTTGGCCCCAGTCCCAGGGATGCCAAAGCAACTCTAAAGTCAACCACGTAGTAACAGTCAATGAAAGAGGATAGAGAACAACACACACTGATCAGATTCTCTCCTGAATTTGCCTTTCTGGAGTATGAAGGGTGCTGACATCAGAAGATTTGTCTTTTCTTCTGCTGTTTGTATTTTTTTTTTTTTAATAGTGGGGGAACTGCTGGACTTCTGTTCTATTTTGCAATTTGAGAGGTGCAGGTTCTTAACTTGTACAGGCTTGTAGGCAACATGAGGAGGAGGAATCTTAGCACAGTCCCAGGCAAAATACAGATAAAGTGGGATTATATGAAAGCACTGAAAAAGTCTGACACAAGTTGGGTAGGAGAGAGAAAAGAGGAAAACAACCACTCACTCATATTACATAGATTTTTGGTTTTTGGATGAGAGCTTTCCAGCTTTTGGCTAGAAAACAAAAATCTGTGTTCTGTTTGCAATGGGACATCAGATCTTAAATGGGTGATGGTGGCAGGAGAAACTCATTAGTGAGAAATTAAACATTTTTTCACTTCACATGAATGGACCAAGACTCCTCATGTCAATATATGAGAAATTAGGAGACTGGTATTTTCAAGGGTTACTGTCCAGAAGCTCTGGCATCTTGTGGCTATTCCCAAACAGTTCTCTCTTTGGTAGGGCTGCAGTGCTGTTCCCAGAGGAGCAGAAGAAGGAAGGAGGGAACAGGATGAGAAAAATGTACTCTGAAGGTGCAACTACTGACACAGTTGACTGTCAGGTGCTGGGGTTTTTTTAGCTATAAAGAAAATCAATATCTGTGACTTCTTTTTGAAGACATTATAGGAAGAACCAGAGCACAAGGCAGTTGGGCAGCAGTCTGCCTTTGTGCAGACCTACTTTCACCCAGTTTTACCATGTGCTTGCTGACTGGGTATTTTCAGAGCTCAGCAAGAGGCACATTTGTCTCCCACTTGTGTTACCACAGGTCAGTGTCCTGCAAGTGACAAAATCAGTGAAATTTCTATTTTGTCAGCATAACTGGCTTTTCCTTTTGTTCTGCTACAGACTGTAATTCTTTCAGCTCCCCTGGCCATAAGTGAAAAGTTGTTTCAATACATCTCTAAATGAGACTGGACTAGAAAAGCAATAAAGTATGAGCAGTAACAGAAGTTGAGCACAACAGAAGCAGCAAACCTATTCAGTAATATCTCTCCAGCTCACCTGCAAAGCTGCTTCTTAGAAATCCATGAGGAATTCACAGCCTACAAGCTTGGCTTGGTTTATAGGTCTGGTTAAGAACAGTCCAACTTCACCAGACCTCTCCCTGAAACCTGCTGCTCAGCCAAGTGTGTCCCACAGCACAGAGTCACTGTGCCAGGACACCAGCTCAGAGTAGAGCTGAGTGCTCAGGCAGCCCCAGGGGCTGCACAGCAGCTTTCAGTGGGCTCCTCTGCAAAGCCCTGTCACAGATCTGGCTGTGAGATGTGCAGTGTGTCCTCAAACAACAGCACCAGGACAAGGTTCAGCTGACCAGAAGTGTGAGTGCACAGAGGGAGCACAAAGAGGAACACAGGCTCTGAAGGGGTCTGGGTGCTTCCCAGCTGTAAATCCCCACATTCTCACTATGTCACAAAATGCTGATGAAGACAATATTGTTTCTTTTACCTCCCCAGCTCATTACAAGACTCTTTTATCACAATCCAGCACATTCTACTAGGTTGAAGGTAATTTTAGCTTGTCACTTCCCTCAGAGATTTTTGGAAGTCACGTAGCAAGTCCAGCAGTCCTGTCAGCAGGTGAAAGAAATCCCATGACCCAGCACAGAAGTAATCAACCATTCTCTTTTTTCTCATCAGTTGCTTTTTCAGATTCAGCTACAGCACCTCATCATCATAGTGTGAGAGGAGTCAAAATCTATCCAGGTGCCTATGGAAGTGGTTGTCACTGCACCAGGCTCACACCTCATGCCACCAGTTTGCTCCTGCTGCTTCTTCCAGGCACCAGGCTCACATTCTGCCAGCCACATAACCACAGACATTCAATGTTACTGGTCATAAACAACCAACCCCACTGGGAAGTCTGATGATGTGAATGTATAATGTAAACCAGAGCCATCTTAGGAGAGAGAAAGCTCATGCAAAATGTCACACAGTTGTTTTCAAGCTGGTTAACCAAAGAATCGTTTCACTGGTTTGTGGAGAATAAATTTAGTTGAAGATGTATTGTTACAAACTATTTCCTCAGCTCTCCTTTTTACCTATTACAGTAAGAATTTCTCTGTGGGGTAGGAGAAATGTCTAATTTTTTAAAATATTGCCCTGATGCTACATTCAATGGATCAATGCAAACACTACCTTTCACATCAGTGCTTGCTAGAACAAAACCTGCTTGAGGTAGAGAAGCATGAATCAAATGTTTACAAACAGTTACCAGATGCTGAGACTCCTAAAAACATCCTGCTTCATTCTGATTTCCACACAAATGCACAACAGAATGACATAAGGTATATTTATCAAATGGATCTGCTTTGAAGCAAGAATAAAAGCCTTTTAGAACCTCTGACCACATAGGGGTCTGCTTATTTTCCAGTGAGACAATGCTGACAGGTATGAGGAAACAGAGGCTTCTATTCCTGCTTTCCTTCTGTAAATGTTTAGAATTAACTTGATGTGGAGAACAAACTATTTAAAAATGTGTTTATCATTCAAGAAATCAAAAAGGAAACGGGAAAAGGGTGTAATTCAAAAGTCCAAAATCTGGGAATGTTAATTTGCATTCCTAACTCTGAGAAAACTGAGGTGAAGGGAACAGACAAGTGCTTCTGTAAAGTACATTTAATGTGTTCCAAGAGGAGGAAAACACCTCTGCTTAATCTTGGATGCAGATTTCTGCTGGCACAGCAGAAGCTTCAAACCCAGCCCCTGACTGCCCTGAAGCACAGAGCACTGTCCCTGCTCAGCGAGCAGGTTCAGACACTGCCATCAAACAAAAGAACAAACATTTATAGTTAACCTTTCAATGTCAGCAGGGCTGGAGAATTTCTTAAAGGCTTAAGTTCTTGAACTGAGATTGTAAGACATTCCACCATTAATACTTTTAAATCCTCTGAGAGAAATCTCCTGGACAGACTGCTACAAACAATGCTGTGGGGTTATTAGGTTTAGACACTTCAAAACATGCTTGCATTTAAAGCAGTATCAAAATGTGTTCAGCTTAAGTGTTGCTTTCTTTTTTCCGTGTGTTCAGCAAGCTGGTTTTGAAGTGAAAAATACAGAGAAAGAGACAGAAGCAGAGCAAACAGCTGTAAAACTCCAATGGATCTCCTGGGTCTTACCACCATCAGTGTGCAGTTTTTTTCACTTTCTTTAAAAGTGTCCATAGGGCAACACACTCTATTTCTGACCAACACATGAAACATCATATTTTTTCATCCACATGTGTCACCACACAAAAAAGGGTACAAGGAAGTGTATAATATAAAATAGCTTAGTTCTATCAAGCATCCCAACTGCCCACTCCTCATTAAGAATGTGCCAGGCTGCCTTCTGGGACAGAAAACTCCTGTTAAAACATTTTGGTTTGATTGCTGTTTCCTGCGTTGAAGGGAAAAGGCTGTCATGAGATGCAAGACACAAGAAATGAGCTTAACTGCACAGGATGTAAGAACAAAATAGGAAAGATGAAAAGAAAAACCAAGGACCAGACACTACCCAGACATCATTCAGCATCTTCACAGGAAACAGACTCCAGACTAAAGCAGTGAAACCCATCCTGAAAATGACAGATCATCACTGCAGCAGTGCCCAGTAACAAAATCACAACTTCTCACACAACCTCTTCATAGTGTGTGCACCCCTCTTTCAAAAGACAGGAGTCCAGGTTGCCCATAACACACACATCACCAGAAATGAAGGCACAGTATTTTTTTATCCCTTTATTTTGCCTACACTGCCTGCCTGGTCCCTCTGCAGTAGTTATCTGATGAGAGAGCAATATCCATTAACCCTGCACTGCTACCCTTATCACCAGCCTCCTGACAGCAATAACCATGTCCAGGATTTTCTGTGCAGCTGCATTAGTACATTTCCTCTTTTACAAACACCCTTGGTCTGAGTCATACTTATCAGTCCATAAAGGACTGTGCAGGTAAGCAGAGTGAGCACAGAAGCAGTGGCTATCTTGCAGAAATAAGCTTCCATTCCACTATCACAACACTGGCAGTAAAAAGGAATAACCACACAGGAGTCAGAACTTCACCAGGTACAAAAAAGCCCCTACCTAACCTTATTGCACTTGTTTGCACTTCTACTGTATCCTTCTAACAAAGAATAAAGTCAGTCACAACTTAGTGTAATTATTAGCATCCTACCAGCAAATATGAAAGGAACTAAGGCTTATTGCCCCAAATGTTACTGAGATTAAATCCCAAATAACTTGGAAATATTTTTCCTCTCACTGTATAAACAACATTTTAAAAATATTAGCCACTGTAAACCCCTAGGTATGATTATCTGTGCATAGCAAACCTGGTCCCGTCCTCATTAATGAACCAGTAGAAATTCCATTTCAAAAAACTGTGTGGAAGAAAAAAATGAAAGGACCTGTTCACATTACCCAAAAGTAACACACAGATCAGAGACTGACTTTGCAAATTGGTACAAGGACAATACTGCCTTGCTATGCCTCACAAGTGAAGGCACAGGCTCTTAAAGGCTGATTCAAAGTTCACTTTAACTAAAAAGAGAAACACAGTTATCTAAAAATCTAATAATACAAAGATCATTATCCTTAAAATGTAGAATTCAGTGTTGCTAAGCAATTGATGGCATCTTCAGTACAAACACAGAGCTTGAAACAGGAGAAAGATGTGACTTTCAGTATGTAATTAGCTAGGAACTAGTAATTGGTGAGTGCCATTACATTCAGCCATTTCCTCATGTGCACATGGCCTTGATACATCTTCACAGAATGTCCTACCACAGGACAGGTTAAGAAGCAGAAAGCAAAGAACTTGTGATGAGTAAAACTTGTCAGAACCTCACCTCTGTTTAAATCATACGGAACAAGTTGAAAAATTGATTCCCCTTTGGATGACAACCCCACACAGGCAGCATTCATTAGTTCTATACATTTCCCTGCTTTTGTACTCCAAGTTTGGGCTGGCTTTGCTGCCACTGCCTGATCTGTGCTGGTAATCAAAACTTGCTAATTCCTTGCCTTCAGTGGAGAGAGTCTCAAAATGTGATAGGAATTGTGTTGTTAAACCGATTTCCTACTCGTCTTGCATCCGAAGTGAAGTCCTTTTCAGTTAGTGCTTTTCTTCTTGCACACCTCCCCTCCCAAAAATCAGCTATGAAGTGAGTATTTCACTCCTTGATTCCTCAGCATACATGCTTATAGAGCATGTCCCACTTTCCCTCCTATATCAAACACATTCCAGGCATTTTATTACACTCAGAAAAATGTTAAGATACAAAAACTGAGGAGAAGGAGAAAAAGTACTTCTCCTGTACTCTGACACTGTGATTTACAGAAAAACAGTGCATTAATTTTAAATGGATTAATGTTGAATGGATGATCATTACTCACTAAAAGCATTTTTATGGAAGACTTGCTGGCCCTTAAGATATGGGCATCTTTGTCCAACAAAAAACAGTTGCTAAAGATGCTAACATCTTCATATGTGAAAAAGTAGAAATAAATAAATACATGAGTGCTATTTCTGTGGCAAGAATGCACAAGGCAGGCTCCTTTCCATCCCACCAGTTATTTCCCTGATTTTCCCTGGTCTGGGGCACAGCGCACATTAATGCACAAACTGATCTTACACCTGCCACAACTATGGGATACAAACAACACACAATAATGGCAATATTTTCATTTGTGCACCAGAATTAGTCTCTCCTGTGAGTGCTGCTGAGTTCAGTCCCAACATGTGTAAAAAGGAAACTGCATAGATCATGCAAACCACACACCAACTGCAGGCTTCCTGCATGCCAGCATAAAGCAACCATTATTTCCTCACTGTGGGAAAATATTGCAAAGGTTAATACACAGCTGGTCAAACCATAGGTATTAAACAATTTTCAATAGCAACCCAGCAGGCTCAAAGTTGTCACTCTGTAACTTAATGATGGTGACTTGCTGTAATTCTCTGCAAAGATATCACTGGGTTGTCACACGCCAGAAAGCATAAAATGCAGCACCGGGTAGAACAAACATTATTAGAGGAGGGATTGCAGTTTTCAGACAACTAAAACATGCTCACATTAGCAAGATCCTTGTAATATTATTATTTTCTAAATTTAACAGATTTACTTAGGTAGGAAGACAACAAAGCAGCAAACATCCATAACTGCCATAAAGTTACCTTTTGATTTCAAGGCTAATCACTGATTATTTTTTCTCCTGCAATATGAGTTTTCCCATCAAAACTGTAAGACTAGATGTGTCATTCCTTAGCACTCTGTAGCAGCAGGCAATTTTAGACAGGGAAAGATACAATACTCAGTACAGCATTTGCTGCAAAAATGAGGTGAATCTCAAACAACAGATGCATATACCGAACTTACCAACTGCACCCTGAAAGTCTCAGTATTTACCTAGAAACAAAATGCATGGCATAGATTAGATTCATTATAAGCAAGTTTCAGAGCTGAGTGTCAGCAAGCCCCTAAGGGAATATGCTTCATCTGAGTTTTCCAGTTGGAACCTCTGCCTGGGTACAGATTTGCTCAGAGCACTGTGCAGACCATTTACCAAGGTAGCCTCACCTCATTAGGAGTAATGGAGTCATTTCTAAGTATGATCAGGTTTTGTGCACTCTGCCCACTTTGTCCTGTCAGATGCCTCTCAGTCACCACTGCAGAGGGACCAGTAGTTCCTGTTGGGCCACAGGTATTGTAAAACATGAAAGTGTCACTTCCTGATCCTGCAGTCAGGCAGGCCTTATAGCAGTAGGTCTTAGTGAGAGACCCATTGCCCCTCACTTCAATGAAATGGGGCTGTACTTTTAAACCCTGGGGCAATCTAGCATCAATGTTGTTGTTGGCCTGCTTGTACAATTCAGCAGAGTTCCGTTCTCTGACCGTACAGCACCCTGCACAGCAGGAGCTCCCATACAGACTGTATCTGTAGCACTTGATGATAGAAAGCCCAATGATTGTGAAAAGAAAAACGAAGGAGATGGCGCTCAAAGCGATAATGAGATAAAGAGTGACCTCTGAGTAATTGCTTGGGCTTTTAAAGTGTCTTCTTCTATCAGGGATGATTTTGGAAACTCTGTCCACCACAGCAATCGTGATGGCTACTGATGAGGACATCGATGGCTCTCCATTGTCTCTCACCTCCACCGTCAGGTTGAAAGTAGGTGTGCTGTCCTCCCCCAGCTTGCGAGTAGTCCTAATCTCCCCAGTATGGAGCTCTATCCTGAACAAACCCGGATCTGAGGTTTGCACCAGGTAGAAGAACAACCAGGCATTTTGTCCTGAGTCCCCATCAATGGCTATAATTTTGGTTACCAAATATCCAGCATATGCCGAGCGTGGGATCATCTCCAGGGCTGCGGAAGTGTTGGTTGAGGTAGGATACAGAATCTGTGGAGCATGGTCATTCTCATCCACCACATAGATGTAGACAGTGACAGTGCTGCTCAGTGGTGGGACCCCAGCATCCTGAGCCTGGACAATCACCTGGAACTCCCTCAGTGTCTCATAGTCAAAGGACCTGACAGCATACATGTTGCCACTGTCGGATTTAATGGAGACATAGGAAGCAACCGGTAGCCCTTCGATCTCTCCATCGAGTAGAGAATAGGACACGTAGGCATTTTTGGCGACATCTGGGTCAGTGGCTTTAATAGTGCACAGGAAGGCTCCAAGGGGGTTGTTCTCAGGGATGTAAACTGAGTACACAGGCTCCTCGAAGCGTGGAGGATTGTCATTAATGTCAGAGATCTCCACATGGATCACCTTCTGGGAGGACAGAGGGGGGCTCCCAGAATCAGTAGCAGTAACTGTGATGTTGTAGGCTGCTGCTTTCTCGTGGTCCAGTTTGCCCTGGGTGACCAAGGTGTAGGAGTTCTTGAAGGAGTTGAGGGTGAAGGGGAGGCCAGGGGGAATGCGCAGGCTCACCTGCTTGTTCAGCCCTGAGTCCTGGTCAGTGACACTCATCAGGGCCACCACAGTTCCTGACCTTGCATCCTCTGGTACTGGGCTATACAGGGAAGTCAGCTGCACTTCAGGAGCATTATCATTGGCATCCACAATGTTGACCAGCACCTTGCAGTGCCCAGCCATAGAGACAGGGCCCTGATCAGTGGCTTGTACATAGATCTCATAGGAGGATGCCTCCTCATAGTCCAAAGTGCCATTAACCCGCACCTCCCCTGAATGTGGGTCCACGCTAAAGAGTTGTCTCACCTTCTGGGGGGTGTAGCTGCCGAAGGAGTAGATCACATCCCCGTTAGAGCCCTCATCCGGGTCTGAGGCATTGAGTTTGACCACTAGCGTGCCAGGCAGGGAGTTCTCCAGAAGGCTCACGGTGTAGGTGGAGCGGTCAAAGGCAGGTGGGTTATCATTGGTATCCACAACTCGCACAGAGATCTGGGCTGTACCGGATCTGGGGGGATCCCCACCATCCACAGCAGTCAGCACCAGCTGCTGCAGGGCACTCTGCTCCCGGTCCAGTGGCTGCTGCAGCACCAGTTCCAGGAGTTTGCTGCCACTCTGGAAACCTTTAAGGTCCAGGGCAAAGTGGCGGTTGGGGCTGAGCAGATAGTTCTGCACAGAGTTGGTGCCCACATCAGGGTCCTGGGCACTCTCAATGTGGAAACGGGCCCCGGGCACGGCAGACTCACTGATCTCCAGCCGGTAATCCTGGCGGGGGAACCGCGGCGCGTTGTCATTGATGTCCAGCACCTCCACCTCCACGTTGTGCACCTCGATGGGCTGCTCGATGACCAACTCCAGGCTGAGGAAGCAGGAGGGGCTCAGCTCGCAGAGCGCCTCGCGGTCCATGCGCTCCCGCACCAGCAGCGCCCCGCGGCCCAGCTCCAACTCCAGGTACTGCCGGCCGCTGCCCGAGGTGATCCGCGCTCCCCTGGCCGCCAGCCGCCGCGGATCCACGCCCAGGTCGCTCGCCACGCTGCCCACGAAGGCGCCGTGCGGCAGCTCCTCCCGCACCGAGTAGCGGAGCTGCCCGCCCGCCGCCC
>WBNO01021918.1:96748-130164 GCA_013400575.1 Peucedramus taeniatus
CCCCGCCGAGCTCCGGGACCCCGGCGCCGGTGGCCGCCGAGCCCGGAGGGGCGCGGCTCCTGTGCCGTCCCAGCCGCTCCTCGTCTCCGCCCCGGCTTCGCTGCTGAAGCTTTGGGGGCGCGGGGAGGCGGCTGGGGGAGCTGACAACTGCGTTCACTTGTGGATCTGCTGCTGCAGCGCTGAAGTACATCCGCTTGAGAGGGTTAAATCAGCGCAGAGCTCCGAAAAAAAATGGGCTTCCAGCCAGGTCTGGTGCCGTTTGTGTGTTGCTGCAGTGGGTTTGACGACCTCTTTCTTGGAGACCTGCCCCTCTGCTCCCTCGGAGATTCATCCTTGCTGCAGCATCATCCCCCTCTATCATGCCCAACCTCTATGGGCACCCCTGAGCTGAGAGAATTCTGCAAGTCACACCCATGAGTTATGAGCATTTAAGGTGAGCCTCAGTTTCTCATCCAATCCAATACACAGGCTCAAGGTGATCAGGTGCAGCTGCAGAGAAGGTGGAACATGATCTGTTTTCCAGTTAGAGTTTTTTCCTCCTCTCCCCTCGTGATAGAGGACTGACAAAAAACAGTCCTGAAATTGAACAAACTCAGCAGTGGGGGTGGAGATGCTGCACCTGCAATGAGTTTTACCCCAATGTCAAAAGTCCCAGCAAAGACAATAGGCTTAAACCACCTAAGTCACTAAGATGAGAGATTTAATGAGACAAACCATAGGCTATAGTTCTCCAGGTAGGTGCAGCTATGTTGCACCTACTACCCAATGCAGAAACTCTTTCTCTACAAGTGTTTCTTACCTTACAAGTGTTTTCCGTTTCTTTTCCCATAAAGACTTTTGGAACCTCCAAAAAATCCTCTCTGGATTGGGCTGGTCTATCAAGGGGAGGGGTGACCCTCACATACAGCTAAAACCTCTTTCATTGCCCTTTGTTGGCCTGGGCACCCCTCACCATGAGAACACTACAAATCTCTAATGTTTTTACTCTAACATATCTGATGCACAAACCTCAGAGCACAACTGCCCTCACTCTGACTCAGCAACACTAAGAACTGCTACCAATCTATCAGCTTTTATCTGTGGCCCCCTCTACCAGAAGAGACAACATTACCCCATTTTGGCTGATAGTTCCTTTATTCTCAGCCCATTTTTGTGGCTCATATTTATTCTGATGTGCCCAGTATCTGCAATTACTGCTGCCAAACCACCTGTCCTGGTTTAGGGAAAATCTGGGAGAGAACCTCAAAAGGAGGTGTCCTGTCACCCCAGGACACCACCCAACCCTGTTTATACTATTAAGTAGGATAAATGTAGGTCTGTGCAGACCAACAAGAGCAGCTAGAGATGCCAAATGCCTAGAACAACTGGAAAATTGCCCATTTCAACCAGTTGCCAGGAGCCAAACACTTAGAAAAAAATTAACTTCAATTTTTTGGCTAGGTACCCACCTTCAAGAACACAATATTCACAGATTCAGAACAAAATATCTTGACAGTCTCACAAAAAAAAAAAAAAAAAAAAAAAAAAAAGGTGCCAAACAACAAAACTCCCACCAACCAAAACAGAAGAAACCCCCACCTGTCAAAGAACCCAAAACCCTGTTGAATACAATAAAAATAAAAGTTATAGCAGCACTAACATACATGGACTATACAGCTATGTGTCAAACCACCTTGCAGCCATCATGTAAGACAGAAGCCTGAAGAGAGACACTCTCAGTTTTCCAAAAATCACACAGTGATTTCACCAGACAGTCCAGAAATCATCTCTGCCCCACACCTCCAGGTGTTCACCCACAAAGTCCTCTAACAAACATACAGAACAACAATAAAAGGCCAAAAGCCCCAGCAACATTAAAAGCCCTGCCTTCAATAATATGTTAATGAAAACTCTCCAGGAAATGGACAATGCCCATGGCTGGGAGGTGGTGGAAGATAAATCTCACCTCTATAGGCAATAGCTTTCTAGCCACATGCTGATTTTACTCTGTGAATGAAACATATCAATCACACATCCTGGGGGTTTAATACCAGCAAGGAATCTTTCACACTGTGTCTGGACCTCAGTGAGTTACCTGTGATAGACATTCAGGCTCTGCTCTAGAGTATTGCAACAAGGAAGGGCTGATGAACCCTCAAATCCTGGCCCACCTCACTATTTACACATTACCTTGGTTCATCTTTTCTCACACCCTGTGTCTCAGTGGACAGCTAAGACTGTGCACAGCCAGGGTTTTGCAAAACACCACAGAACATAAAACTGAACAGAGATAATGCACATCTCCCATAATATTTTCATTTCCATCAAACTTGCCTCTCAACATCAAGTTCTTAGAAAAATTTTCTCCTACTTTTAGAATTGTAAGATCTAGGATTGCCTGGCCTCTTGCCTTTTTTGTAAGTTTTATAGCACCAATAAAATATTACTCTGATAATCATTGTATAAATTGATACTATAGCTTGGCTTATTTACAGTAGCACTGCACAAATGTCACAGTCTTTCTCAAAAAGCTTGCTTTATGAAGTTAATGCTGACTACAGAGTGGATAAGTGATATACCAAAATGTGTTCTGTTCTGATTAAATGTTCCCCAGGTCCTTTTAAATCTATATAAAATTCATCAATGGTCATAATAATTTTAGTTATTTCTATCAGCTTCAGTGTTAATGCTGAGTCAGTCCTGCAGGTTGTAATTTTAATTCAGGAAAAAACTTCAATTGAGAAAACACTTCAGGATCTGGTCTGTAGTAATATTGATTTTTCTAGTAATAGACAAAAATTGAAACACAGAAAAATGTAATTTCAGTTTCAACTGAATCAAGGTTTAGAGGCTTCCTAGTTTTCTTTTTTTCCCAGAGTTTTCCTTTTCAGTAATTTCTTGACATTTCATCTAAGCATTGAAATTTTGAAACACCTTCAAATCTCACTAAAGAAAAATGTACCCATTGAGTTCAGAACAATGCACATGAGCAAGAGAATCAGAATTCATCCCTGCAGCAAAACCAGCTGATAAACCTGATAACCCCTGGAGTGATTGGGTACTGCCTGTCTGCAGTATCTATATACACAGGCCTCTGCTATTTGCTGACATACAAAAACTGCACTGCTTTAATTAGCTTGGCTAAATTAAATAGCACGAGTACAAACATACAGGTGGAGCAAAGAATACTGATTTTATCAAGTCCTGCACAAGAAAATCAAGTATATCTCAAGATAGTTATATATACATTGATACATATATACCCCAGCAGGCATTGTAATATAACTATTTTAGTATGGAAAATCCTCACAATTCTCTGCAAGTCTTCCTTGAAACTGTTCTACATATAGATATTCCTGAATTAGTAGCAGCCTGATGCAGTGCCACAGAAACATGTCTGTGCAGATTTTTCTCTTGGTAATGACACAATTATATACAGATACACCTCTGTACGTATTTAGACCCTTGAAAAGTTCATCCATTTCAAATCACACTTATACAAGCAATTTTTTTTCTATGAAGTTGTAACAATGATCTCATAAACTTGCTTGGGCAGCAATAAATTTTTGTTCCATTTGCTTCACTGCAGAACACTAGACAAAGTCCCTCCTCTGGCTATTTCTGAGTCTCATACAGCAAAAGGAGAGAGAAAGACATACTAGAAACCAGAAAGATGTGAATGTACAGCATGTAAACTGAAGAACTCCAAGGTGTTTTGACATCTGAAAAGACATTTTACTACTTTGTAAATAATTTCACTTTCAGTAACTCCTATCCCTTAAACATTCAATTCAATGACTCAGTGTCCTTTCTAAACTGATGGGAAGACATCAGCTCCAAGCACTGGGCTCTAGATTTCTGCACATACTTCACAGCACATAGATTTTTAGTAGCAATGAGTTTGCTTGAGTACTGTATAAAAACAGACATGGTTTCAGCCTACTGACACAACTGTGTGCAAAAAATATGGAGACAAGTCCACAAAATCCATAGTTTAGCCATTAAAAAACAAGTAATTGGTGCCATTCTCCGGAAAAAAAAAAAAAAAAAAANCACTAAATTTCATCTACGTGCCTGCTTGTATTTGGTGCCTGCAATTTATCTGCCTTACTTAGAATTAAATCAAGTCCAGAGAAAGGAACATCCATCAGTCATAGGCCAGATTACATCAACCAAAGTGGAAAACATTACCAATAAATGGTAAGGGAATGATGAGTTTGTGCAGTTTCTTATAGACAGGTTTTTCCTGTGAACATCATCTTCTAGTCCATGGGTATTTATGAAGTCTATGGAAAAAAACATTTTGGTATTTTAATGGGGACTCACGCCTCACGCTACTTCTTCACTTCAACCCCATCTTTCACCTCATGCTCTTAGGATTCCTGCAATCTTCTGCAACCCTACTCACTTCAATGAGGACCCCCCTCAGCTGTTCTCTGAAGGAGACTGTACAGGGCTTTTCCTGGTGACTTCCCATGCCTCAAGGACTGCCTGAGCAGGAAGATGCTGCCTAGAGACATGGCAACATAAAGGTCTGCATTCTCTATGGAATTTCTTGGGGATGTGGGATTCCCACTTTTCCTAAAAATGCTGCAAAATGCCTCCCCGAGGGAATGTGAACTACTTATTTCTGTACTCAATTTCTTTGCTCCTATGCTCCAGTCATCTTTCACACTTGAATTACTTGTTGACAAGTCATCTTTTCATTTGGAACCTGTCTCTCCCATGTTTGAAACAGATCCTTTGCCAAGTTGCTCAGCTGGATTGGCTCTGTTCTTTCATGGCTTCCCTTAAATCCACTTTTCCATTGGTAGGAATCTAACTGGTGAGAATTTCTTTTTGTATCACAAGCATCTGAACCCAGGCTATTTAAAACACTGCTGTTATGGGAACCAAGGCTGCTAAACAGCCAGAAAAATCCTGTTTGTATTTAGGTCACAATTTCTTTGCAATAATGTAACTTGCTTGTTCTAGAAAATGCCATGTAAAGGAATTGGGGTTGGGGTATGGAGAGGGGTTGGTGTTATAAATTTCAATTGAGATAAACCACAGAGATACATAGAAAAAAATTCCTTTTCTTCTCCTGCTCACCAGAGTACATTCAATCATTTCTCACTTCTAGTCTAAATTTTAAGGATGGATGTATCTGACTCATTCTGTCTTCTGCTATATTTTTCTGATGACTTAAAAATGCTTTTGTAATTTATTGCACATAAAGTCACACGCTGTGCCATTCTAAATGGAAGGACATTAACAACGTGGACACACAAAAAAAAAAAATTCACCTTTCTAAAGTCACCACCAAGCCTGTAAGTGTTACTTCTACTGACAAATATTTTCTTGAAGGTTTTGGTTGGATTTTTCCTTTACCATCATTGTCTCTCTTTGGAGACAGAGCCTTTACCACCTGTCCATGCAGGCTGTGATTCTCCAGCTCAAGCAGTCACCACTAAATTTCATCTCCGTGAACTTGTCATGAGACACACTGGAGGCAAAGAAGTTCCTTCCAGGTGATTGTAATTTAATTTGTTTCTCAGCTTTGGCTACATACATTTCTCTGCTCTGCTCCATACTTATATTCACATGTGTTACATGTCCCTCTTTAGAGTTTGAGAACTGGGATAAGGTTATGAGGCAGCTCTGACCCTCCTGAAACTGTCTCTGAATGTTCAATTGAATGTGTACATGTAAATTCCTAAATGAGTAAGCACTTGCCTGGAAACTGAAGACTCCATTTAGTTTTCTGCTTTAAGGACCACGTCTGTGCTCAATTCTCTACGAAGTGCTTTCATCACAAGCCACAGGATGTCCACTCACTTTCTCCCTTTGTGTTAATTTTCCATATTTCTCTCCCCTCAATGTCCTGGGAGCTTTGCATTAGTCCTTGTGGCTATACAAGAAATACACTGTGTTCCAAAATGATGCTGATAAGGTATGCTGAGGTCTCCTTTTCCCCTTGTTTGTGTCTACACAATTCAAAGAAGTAGGAAGCTAAGCACCAAACAGTGGCACAGAACCAATGGAAATGGAGACCTTGGTATAAAAATAGAGGGCAAGAATCAAAAGTACAGGCAAGGAGTAATATGAGGAACAGTGACCTTCTTCACTGCTGAGAAAGACCAAAGGCATTTTCTACAGAGCCTGTCAGTGCCTCTCTTTAATAGGGAAAAGAGATCTGGTTTGTATTATTAAAGACTGTACAAGTACCCAAGTACTGTGGATTCTCTCTCTTGAAAACAAATGCTGAGTTACATCTATTAGCTTTGTTTATACACCCTGCTTACTCCTAAAGTGTCTCTTAGAAGTTAACAACCTAAACCTGAGTCTACCTGGTTTGGATCTAACAAGGAACTGGCAATTTGGTAGGTTTGAAACCACGCTGTTTTAATGATGACCTGAGTTTGCCTTTGAGTCTGTTGGAAGTATTGACTGTCAATGCCCTAATTGTAACCTGCACACGTTGTGCTGGATCAGATTTTGCTTTTTGGAAAATTGGAGTTTTCTCCACCTTCATTTGCACTTTTCTTTCTTGCTCTCCTGCTCACTAATGACTTTTCAAGGTTTATTCCATTTCCTAATAACATCTCCATGAATTCTCTTAGTTCATGAGAGTACATCAAGCAATAGAATGGTAAATTTGAGTCATAAAAGCAAGTTTTGATTTCTATGCCTAATTTATTGAGACCTGTATTTGGGCAATCATATTCAGTTTAGAGCCACAAAACAACAATGTGAAAATCTCCTTTCCTCAGCAGCTGCCCTGCTAAGGTACTAACAGGATTACCCCTTGTACTGGATGGTTAACTCATGCTTTTGTTATTCACAGATACTTTCACTGCAACTTCCTTTTACAAGCCTGCCTAATCCATCCTTAACACTTCTAAAAGTGTTGCAGACCTTTCACTTAGAGAGGGAGAGAGGGCCCAGCCCAGACTCACCAGTCTCACACCTGCTGCCACTCTGCCTCCTGGTATTTTCAAGACACCAGCTGAAGCAGGCATTAACCTGTAACTGGGCTGGAATATCAGGTGCATTCTCTCACCAAAGCACACCCACATGCAACTTCAGTCCTGTGTGACAATTTAAATATTACTTAAGTGTTTTGTGCTTATTCCCTAGACAGGAATGTGTTCCAATACACATTTACTGCTCCCACTGCAGGCGGTCCAAGACACAAGTAAAAGCTCAGATGCACAACTGGAAGATGGTTGGATCATTCAATGGATCTCAGCTGTGTTCATGTTGCTCAAATTTTTTTCTAGTCCTTTCTTTCTCTGTGACACTTAGAATGGTTTGAGTTGGAAGTGGCCTTAAATCTCATCTCATTCCAGCCCCTGCCATGGGCAGGGACACCTCCCATTATTCCAGGTTGCTCCAAGCCCCATCCAGCCTGGCCTTGGACACTTCCAGGGATCCAGGGGCAGCCACAGCTTCTCTGAGCACCCTGTGCCAGGGCCTCACCTCCCTCACAGGAAAGAATTTCTTCCTACTCTCTTCACATCTCTACTCCAAAGCTGTATGGGAGGTTAGCTCTGAACTACAAGGGTCTGTTTCAAACCACCAGGATATTCTTACAGAGCACCAAGCTACAACTTGCTCCTGAAGTTAAGTATATAAAGCAGCACAGAAGTGATAGGCAGATTTCCTCAATCTAAAATCAGACCCAAAATGCTCTTATACTAAGTTGTACAGAGGTGCCCTAAATTTCTCAAATTAATAGAATAAGTTCTACTTAATCAGACCTAAAAGTGTAGCAATGACTTTCCCTTTCAAGGTTATATTTTAGAATTAACTGCTTGATTGCTCCTTTCTTGATGTTGGACAAAGTCAGTATCAACTTTGCCAGGAAATTCAATCATTACATTTTTAAAACATAGAAGTGAAGCAAATCATGATCTCCACCTCTGGCTAGTGCAGTCAGACAGAAGTCCCAAGCTTTCTGCAGCCAGAGGCTCAGAAGAAGCCAGAGAAGGCCCAGCTGTTGATATATCATGGACATTCCTTGTTGTAGAATGGACGAGCAACCAAAGGAACAATTAAGATGGTGCTCTGGGCTTCCAGAGTTCACCAGCACAAGCACAGATTGGGTACAGGGTGTTTTCACCACACCTGCCATGACAGCCCAGCCAGATACGGTGTGGAGTGAACCTCTGCACGTCTGGTTCCACCTTTTCATGGGCTCAGGATTAGTCGTTGTTTGGATTTGCAATTCTGTGTAGTGGGAAGGAAGAAACTTGACCCCAAGGACAAAGAGAATCACAGAATATCCTTAGCTGACCCATAAGGATCACTGAATCCCACCCTGTGCCTGCAAGTGTTATCCAAACACTCCTTGAATTCTGGCAGGTTTGGTGCCTCAAGCACTGCCCTGGGAGCCTGTTCCAGTGCCCAGCCACCTCCTGGGTGAAGAAAATTTTCCTAAACCTGCCCTCCTGTCCCAGGTCACCAGAGAGCAGAGATCAGTGCCTGCCCCCATAAGGAAATTGTGGACTGCTATGATATCTGCCCTAAATCTCCTCTTTCCCTCTTTTCTCCTCTTGGGGAAAATCTCCACCACAGAATCCACACAGTTTTTAGCACAAATGGGTAAGGCTTTGCTGAGTAACAGGGGCAAACACCCAAGAACCCTCTACTCTTACCCTCCTTGCAGCTGCACTTTCAGCTGCAGCTCTGATACACGTGCCACATCTCATGCAGCCAGATAGAAAATTAAACCCCTTCAACTATTTTAAAGAGCAGCTGAGAGCCATAAAGGAGGCAGGAGGGGATTAGAGTACAGACTCCATAAAACACACTGAATATTGTGAGGATTTTTTAATGAGACCAGTATTCTGCTCCACAGCTTTCTGTATTTCATGTGTCTGCACGGGAAAGGCTAAGCAATGAAAGTAGGGCAGGAAAATATTTCATTTTGTTTGCTAATTCTCAGCAGGCATTTCTGAGCTTAGAAGATTTTTACTTCAAATCCTATTACAAAAAATCTTTCTGCCCAAACTGTGCTGTTCTTGGACTATTTATAACCTATAGCATGTATATGATGGACAAAATGTTAATACTGCAGATTCTGCTGATATTATCTGACCTCTGGACACATCCCATTGATTTCCTTACTCAGCAGAACCAGGAGCAGCATTTGACCCTGACTTACACTCTCTGCTAAATGATTTTGGTTTATATTTGTTTCTCTGCAGGGTGCTAGCACACAGTAGGATTCCACACCCTCCTTGCTCCCAACTCTCCCTTAAATAGACACACCAAAGCTTGGTTTTGGTTTGTTTTTTTGGGTTGGTTTTTTTTTTTTTTTTCATGTTGACTTGGAATCTATATTCCAGCCATTTTATGCCCTTTCCTGCACTTTACAGTCTCAGTCATATTTAATAAGGTTATCAGAACAACACAGAGGATTGGATTCCAGCTGTGCATTTCCAAGTAGTACCTGATAATGTACCAAAATAATCTGATAATTCTGTACAAAAAAAAGCCCCAGCAACAATTTAACTTCCTCATTTCTTGTGAACACTTTATCAGTAGTTTGAATTCATTACGTGTAACTAATCTGAAATTTTCCTGTCTTTAATCCATGACTTGCACCCATTTACTTTCTTTCCTTTTGCATGGAAAGTTTTGCAAAAATATATTTATTTAGGATTAGTATAAAGGCAGTAAGATTCTAAGTGTGTGCAAATGTTCAAGCACATAAAGAAAGTACAAAACAAAGAATAACAGGAAAACAATGCATCAATTGCAACAGAGGACCCTATATGAGGTTTTAATCCAAATGAATGATGAGGAGGAAAATTATCTAAAATAAGGTGGAAAGGAGATGGAGAACTGAAGCTTTAAGATGCAAGTGGGGAATACAAGAGAACTGTGAAATTAAATAATTTTACTGAAGACTATAAAAGATGAAATGAAACAATGATGCAAGAGATCCCAGAGAGCAGCCATTGCTAATGGGCATCAATGACAAGTCCCAGATCAGTCTCTTGTCACAACTGAAGGAGGCTGTGAGCCATGACAGCCAATGTCCCTTGTCCCAAAGCATTGCACACAAGTGATCCTGGTTACTAGTGACCATCAGGCAGTGATGCTTGGGACTATGTGGGTGGGAGTGTGCAAAATCTAGTAAGAAAATGAGTGAGAGTGGGAAACTTCAGGGATTTGCAGGATAAAATCACTTTTCCCTGCCACAAGATCTTCCACTCACTTCTGTAATCCTGATTTTCTACATAATAATTCCAGATTCTTCTGTGTGAGACTCAATTTGCACAGACCCTGAGAGGGGTAAGAGTTCAGTCTGAAAGGATGAGGCTGATGCCAGAAGATGCTGTGAGCAGCCAAGTTAAAACAAAACCACAGACAACACTGTGTGGAGGGACCCAGAGAAGGAAAAGCAATAATGGTTTTTACAACCCAGAGAGACTTTAGGAAAGGGATGAGGCACCACTGTAAGAGGTCTCTGCTCCAAGTTCACTTCGCTACCTACACACAGACACCAGCTCCTGCATCCTTCCTCGCCATTCCTCAGTCTCCAGCACTCACTGCTGGAGAGCAGGACCAGCTCCAGGCAGCTGGAGGGGCTGCAAGGAGCAGAGGAGGAGGGAGATGAGATGGGAGCAGTCAGCAACATCTTTCAACTCATTCCCTGGATGGGCACAGGGACAGAGAATGAGGCAGCAGTGAACAGATTTTAGGAAATACAAGAACTGTAATATCAAACACTGTATTGAAAAAGGATTTGGCTGCATGGCATGAAAAATACTCTGTGTTTTACAGGCTGACAGGCACACCTCGGGGTGAAACAGTGGCCAAGGTATTAAGGTGATGGTGGAAAGTCACTGATCACAGCTGTCCAGTTCAGGACCTGTATGCCCAGCTTCAACACTGCTGTGATAGCTCTGTCAGATTCACCAGTGCAACAAGTTCACCCCTGATTTATGGCATGTGAGAGCTCTTGGAAAGGGAAGCAAAGAAAAGGGAGAAGCAACATATGAGGTGGGGCAGATTATGAAACTCAGAGGAAGGCTTGAGAAGGAATGGCACTCATGCAGTAACAAGAAGGAAAAGAAAGTATCCTGGAGCTAAACTAGGGCTTTAGAAATCAAGAGAAGACAAAAGCAAGGTGGAGGCAGAGGCAATTGATCACACATCATAAAAGCAGGAAGTCAGGGGAGCTGGGTTCTGTTCACTGTTACATCAGGGACTTCATGATTTTTGGCAAGTATCTTAATTGGTTCCTAAGATGTCAACAATATCTGGGCTCAAATGGCCACAGCAAGGTTTAAAGCACTGCTGCAAAGGATACTTGGGTAGTCTCAAGCAATAAAGTACACATGCACATGTATAATTTATTATTTGCACTAGGTGCTGAAGGGAGATAAGTGTTTGGGGATTTTTAAGTAAACCTTAAGGAAATCTGTTTTCAAACTTCCCTTTGGAATTCTTGAAACCCCAGTGACACAAAATATTTATGGTTTGGATTTAGTAAGACTTCAATATTTGTTTCCTTGAGCATGAGAATTCTCAATGAATAGATCTGAGTGATTGACCTAATTAAATATTCCTTCAAAAGCTGGACTACATCTGGTGTTTAGCATGAATTAGTGCTGTAGTATTAGCACAGAATTACCTTTGCATTTTGCATGGATCATACATGTGGCAAAGCCAAACATTTTTGTGTACTGAGGGAAACCTACACTGTTTGCACCAGTTCCTGCAACAGCAGGCAGAGGCTGTGGGATGCAGAGGACAAGGTATCCTTCCTGGTCCTCAGCTTCTCCTCCCAGAAGGGCACAGATCTCCCAACCTTACAGAATACATCTGCTAGCCCTGGAATGCCTCAAATGACACCAGGCATCCAGATTTTAACAGCTCAGCTGAGCTCAGCGAATTCCTTCCATCGTGGAACAGAGAAACCACAGCAGGGCATGAGAGACTCTGAGTGATAAGCAGGGATGATGATATCAAATATATCCTCTGAAATCAATCCCCTCTCCTTGTACTAATCAAAACATTGTCCTCCACAAGCAGATAAAGCTGCAGTGTCTCAGCATGACTCCTTGCATTTGATACTCCTTACAAACTGTGCTCTTTAGAGTTAGATTTTGGGATTGTGCATTTGGAATACCAACTACTACTGGCAACATGGTTAGAAAAAAACTAAAATAATGTTCAGCTACACCAGTGTACCTCCTGGGTTTCTTTATCACTATGAATAGTGGTTAAAGACAGCGTTTAGAGGCCTTCAAATCCAGTTCATTGAGAAGGACATATCCTCCCAAACCATTACCATGGTGGTCAGGGGAGGCATTTTTGTGGAAACAGAGGCAGTCAAAGTCAAGGTTCATAAGAACACAAGAAGCAGTGTGGTTCTGTCTGCTGGTTCAGTGAGAACAGGAGACTGGGTCTGGTCCCTCTCTCAGGGGTTTATGGATTTTAAATCAGAGCAAAATGTGAAAACATTTCTGAGGGTAGGAACTAGACCTCAGGAGAAGGTAAGGAAAAAGGGACAAGCATAAGGGAGGACAAAATAAAAACAGGGAGAAAAAGAGGTTTTGAGGGAGAGGTACAAACCAATCCATATTGCTGTCATCTGGCTACTTGATCCTTTAACCAGGAACACCATAGTTATCTTTCTGCTGTACACACACAGGGAGCAATCTTGACACTGTATTTTCACCAAAGACTTTCAGTTCTCCCTTAATCCTTCATCCAAGAATCCTGGCACCTAAATTCACCCACAATGGGAACTCTGCCAAATTTTAACACTGATGAGTTATTTTCTGGTCTTTTTACTCTGCTGAAATACAAAAGCCTGTACAATCTTCTGCCCCACTGGAATCTCTCTGAAACAAATCATCTTCAGGTAGAAGTAGCAGAAGAAAATAGCTATTAGATTTCTGAGGTATAAAATATTTTATCTATTATCTTCAATTGTGATGCATCTGTTTAATTATTATCCTGTTGCATCATGCAATTAGTTAAGCTGTCTATTTATGCTTGTCTTTGATACTTATTTGTTTATTTCTCTTAGTTTCTTACATGCCTTGAATAGTTTTTTTTAGCGACACTGTGAAACAGGCTACCACACACAAGGTGCTGCCTTCAACAGCACCCATGTACAGGACTCACATTTCTAAACCTTTGTGCTGAAATTAGGGACCCTCCTCTTCCCTTCACCCTGGTCCTGGGCTGGGCACCATGTTCATTTTTCGTTTTTTTTTTTCTTCCCAATCCTCTGTCCTCAGTTCCAGTCCCAGGCTCAATTTTGGTCTGGGCCACAATCATACAACTGCAATTATCAGAAGGTCCTGCCAGCTCTTGGCTGGATCAGGGCTCTCTGCTGGCAGGACTCAGAGGGAGCTGAGCTTTCCAGCTCTACCAAGTAGAGTGAACAATAATTTCTCAAATTTGTAACTCAGCCAACCTTAGCAGCTTTTAATGGCTATCAAGCATGACACAAAGACAACTTCACAACAAATACCAATTCCCTTTTCCAAAACATACTTCAGCAAGACATTGAAAGGAAAGACCAGACACATTCCACATCAAAAGCAGTGTGGGTAGCAGGTCAAAGGAGGGGACTGTGCCTCTCTTCTTGGCTCTGGTGAGACCCCACCTGCAGAGCTGCCTCCAGCCCTTGGGGCCCCAGCACAGCAAGGTCCAGGACGTGTTGGAGTGAATCTAGAGGAGGCTACCAAGCTGATCAGAGGGATTCACAGAATCACTGGGTTGGAAGAGACATTCAATATCATCAAGTCCAACCCAGCCCCAACACCTCAACTAAACCATGGCACCCAGTGCCACATCCAGTCTGTTTTAAACACATTCAGGGATGGTGATTCCACCACCTCCCCAGGCAGGCCATTCCAGAACTTGATCACTCCTCCCATTAAAAACTTTTTCCTAATATCCAACCTGTATTTCCCTTGGCACAGCTTGAGGCTGTGTCCTCTGCTTCTGTCAGTGCTGCCTGGAGAAAGAGCCCAAGCCCAGCTGAGCACAGGCACCTTTCAGGAGCTGTACAGAGGGATAAGGTCACCCCTGAGTCTCCTTTTCTCCAGGCTGAACACCCCCAGCTCCCTCAGTGGTTCCTCTCAGGGTTTGTGTTCCCAGCCCCTCTCGAGCCTCGTGGCCTCCTCTGGACGTGCTTGACCATCTCAACGTCCTTCCCAAAATGAGGGACCAGAGCTGGACACAGCACTCGAGGTGTGACCTCACCAGTGCCAGTACAGGGGAAGGATGAGCTCCCTGGTCCTGGATGGAGCACCTCTCCTATAAGGAAAGGCTGAGAGAATTGGAATTGTTCAGCCCAGAGAAGAGAAGCTTCAGGGTCACCTCATTGCGGCCTTCCAGTACCTAAGGGAGTCTAAAAGGAAGCTGGAGAGAGACTATTTGCAAGAGTATGGAGTTACAGAACAAGGGGGAATGGCTTCCCACTGCCAGAGGGCAGGGATGGATGGGATGTTGGGAAGGAATTGTTCCCTGGGAAGGTAAGCAGGCCCTGGCACAGGGTGCCCAGAGCAGCTGTGGCTGTCCCTGGATCCCTGGAAGTGCCCAAGGCCAGGCTGGACACTGGGGCTTGGAGCAACCAGTCTGAGAAATGACCAAACTGTGCAGTCCAACTTGTCTAACAGGTAATGCCCAGTTCCCACCCATCACCACCCTGAGACATCTGAGGGTTCCTGTGATGGTAGGGTTTCTATGCATCAGGCCATTTTTGTAGGAAGTAATGGTATGAACATAGCCTAAAATGCTGAAAAGGTTTTGTTCATTCATTAGTGAACAGAGCTGAAAACACACAAATCTATGGCTCCAAGACCACCAATATTAATTGCTTTTGCTAATTAAAATACAACAATTTTAAACTGCTTAAACTGTTGAACTTCCTTTCATCTGTCACTGAGGTGGGAGATGGCACATTAACCTATCCTTTGGTTTAAGCAAAATATTCTCCTATAAAGAATAAAGATTTGGTCCTGGAAGCAAATTTAGATTGGATTTTTTGATACAAGATGATACTGCTCACAGTAATTGCTGCTGGTCCATTTTTCCTCTGTTAAAATATTTTGAAAAACAATTATTTTTGAAGAATTATTACTACATTAAAAATGCATGATATTAAGTGACTCATCACTATTTATAATAGTAACTAAAAAGTGTTTTTCAGGCAGAACACTTTTATATATAAAATTCCACCAGCTTTATTGGAAGCAAACCTGGCCTGAGCATTAGCAGTAGCCTAATATAGACTTGGAACAGTCTAAAAATACAGCATTAAGGCTGATAAATAGAAAAATTCTGCTACCTTTGAGGTGACTGGAAACCCTGGGTACAGAGATGTAATAAGTTATGAGATAATGCAATATACATCTTTTGAGATTGTTAATGTGTTTGGAATGGCCACAAATTATGGAGATTTTCCAGACTGCACACATAAAACATACCAAGACTCTGATTAATTTAGAGCCAATATATTTTTTAACAAAGGAGAAAAAATGTGTCAGTGTTTTCAGAGGGGAAAAAACCTACAACAAAATTGTAGTTATTGTAACTCCATCCTCATTCTACTTCTGTTCTAACACGATCTCTGTTCTACAGAAACTATTAGGAGGGAGTAGGAACATTTAAACTCATCTTTGGCTTTTTAAATGACTTGGCCCACTATATTTCTATTTCTTTTTCCACCCAATCAAGTTTAATCCAATACTGTCAGTTTTACAAGTTTTCCAGGAACCTCAATTACCTACATTTGCCTCCTCTCCTAGATGAGAATACAGACAAAACACAAGAGAAACACTTGGTGATTAACTATTAATTCATAAATAGTGACAGCTTGATGGGTTTGGATTTTATTAAAAAACATCTGGATTCTCTTTGAGCAGGTTGAGGGAAGCAAACCTTTTTCATAAAACATGACATGACAATGGTAAAGGGCTCCACCAGACTGAGATCTCCAAAGTGATAATATTTTTCAGTGCACATTTGTATTCTGCAGCTCTCTTCTGACCATGATCAAACTGGCACCTTTCCATGTTCTGTATTAGCTCGGGTTAATTTTTCCTCTAGTTATTTTAAATAAGGTGAGAGGCATTAAAGAGGTGAAATGCCTTGTAGAGAAGCACAGTGCTGTAAAAAAGAAGACAGGAATTTGCTAATCCCTAGACAAATATATAATACGATTAAAACAAAGATGAAAGTGCAAATTGCAGTCCTAAACCAACAACCCCAGATCCTTTGAAGCTATTCCAGCTGGCAGCTTTGACTGCACAAGTCATTTGCTGGGGTGATTTTACTTCACCAGCCCCAAAAAGGTGAGACAGGGCAGCAGTTATATCTCCTCTGACTGCAGGGAAAAAATCACTTCAGTTTTCCAGCAAATCTCCTTCCAACCAATATGATATTAAAAACAAATAGCTTTAGAGATTGATTATCTTTAGGGTATTCATGATTGTTGAATAAAAAAAACAAAACAAAACAAAACACGCACACAATAAAACAAATCCAAACAAGTGAAGGATTCACTTGAAGGAATATATATAAATAATAGAACTGATACAGGCCCTATTCCACAAGATTAGTATGCTACAAAGAAGAGAACTGAGTCAACTTCTCAATTCAGGACAACACAGAATCACAGACTGGTTGAGGTTGGAAGAGATCTCTGAAGATTCTCTTGTCCAACCCCACTTCCTAAACAGGACCAAGCAAAGCAGGTTGTCTGGGACCACATACAAGCAGCTTTTGAATATCTGCAAGGATGAAGACTTCACAGTCTCCCTGGGCAACCTGTGCCAGTGCTCAGCATCCTCACAGTGGAAAAAACCCCAACCAACAAAACAAATTACTTCAGCTTAGACAGAACCTCCTCTTCTATTCTTCTCACTGGGCACCCTTGAATAGGGCCTGGCTTTACTTTCATACAGTAATGAGATCCTCCCAGGCCCACAGCCTTCTCTTCTCTTGGCTAAGAAGTCCCAGCTCTCTGTCTTTCCACACATGAGAAATACTTCAGCCCCTTTGCTATCTTAAGGGCCACCACTGGCCTGTTCCAGTAGTTCCACATCTGTCTTTTATTGGAATCACAAAGTTGAAAGACTGAATTCAAGCTTTCATTGAAAATACTACAGGTATGATCACAATCCTGCAAATTTAATATCACGTAATGAAAACTGCTTTAACCATAAGGATATTGTACCAATCTCCATATAACTTTTGGCTACAAAGCAGAAAATTGTCTAGACTAAAAACTGTCTAGAACAGGTTCCCAAGACACTGAGCAAACAGCTGTGCAGTTCAAAAGATGAAGAGCCCACTCAGCTGTAAGGCTTCCCTGCTCCCTTGCTTCTGACCCCGACAGAGGAAGTGGAAAAGGTTGAGAAGTAACACCACAGAACCTTTTGGCATCAATTCCTTCAGGTTTTGTGAGGGAACATCATAAACTTTGATTTTGCAGGCCGGTGGTGCAATGTTTGACTTTTACAGAGTAAGAAAGAAGTAAAAAGCCACTGAAAACAGGGTCAAGACCCATCAGACTGGGATGAGTCATGGGGGAGATGGAAGAACTAACAGATCAAAATATTAAAATAATTCCTTTGGAGAAGAAAGAATCCAAAGAACAAAAGTATGTTCATTTTCCTTGGAGAGATTGCTCAAAGACTAGAGGCTTCAAACCTCTTTTTTTTTTTTTAATGTACCTTCTTTCTGTGATATTTAACTTCCATTTGCCTTATTGGTCAAATTTGCTTTTATTCTCTGAATGCCTCTGATAGCACCAAATCTTTGAGCTATTGCCCTGCCTGTTACAAATTCTCAGTTAAACACCTTCATTCCCATTCCTTAATGCCTGCTTGCCCCCTTTTTAGTTTGGATGCTGGATTTTGTCACCATTCTTTTGACTAATTGTGATTTTAAATAATCTTCAGCAAGTGACAATTCCTTTTGTTGTTTTGAAACAAGCAAGCTGTAACCCCAGAAATAAACAGCATTAACACAGTTATATTGAGCCACACTAAAATCCAGCAGCTTGTCTCCAATGGGGAGCAGAGGGTGCACAGGCCATTGGTACAAAAATATGGCACACATGGACCAATGATCCCCTAGGGCCACCATCCCATTTTATGACAATTAGTCTGTATTTTCCTCTGTTTTCAGTATCTTGAGTGTGACATTGAATATGTGACAAATCACCCGAAGGAACGGAAATTGCTGTCACCAAGGAGGAACCAAAATGCTGAGAGTTAAAAATCCTCAATTCCCCACTACCTGATTTCCATCACAGATCTCTGAAAGAACTGATAAATAAAAGCATAGGAGTGAAGAGAATTTGTTTTGGCTTAGTGTTTTTTTTTTTGTTTTGTTTTGTTTTTGGTTTTTTTTTTTTTTTTTTTTGTGTGTTTTTTTTTTTCTTTTTGTTTTTTTTTTTTTTTTTGTTTTTTTGTTTTTGGGGGGGAATTTTAATATCAACCTGTCAAGTCTGAAGTAGAATAATCTCATTGGAAAAAAACAGCTGCAGACATTAATTTTAAATGGTGAAATCCAGCTTACCCTGTTTGTTTGGACACAAATTTGGAGGAAAGACTAAAAGAGAAATGAAGGTACACATAAAAGGAAGGAAAATAGCCATAGATTTATCAAAGACAACAATTTGCTAGCCTGGTTTTCAATTCTCTTCAATAGAAACAAACTGAAATTCATCTCATCCATTCTGATTTTAGTAAAACATTGGATACAGTGCAGCATTGAAAAGTAAGACACAAGGAGTTGGGTTATTCTAACAGCAGTTCCAGAGGACAATCATATGGAATCATTCACTTCAAAATCTGGATATCTGTCAAGATAAAGGTTGTTCATTTACTCTCAGTGCTGTCTGAAGGCTTTGTCTAAACTCATATAACAAAGATGAACAGGATGATTTGTTCTGAGCAGGTGACTTTTTCACATCTAAGGCTCAAACATCCAGCATTTAGAAGAACCATCTTAGGAATTAACCTTTATCCATCCACCTCTAGCCACAAAGAAGTTCTGCAATAATTCCTATGTGACTGATTAATCAACTTGTTAAAACTAGGGAGGAGGTAATTGGCCTCCCAAGAAGAATCAGGTGGTGTTTTCCCTATGATCTGGGCAAGAAAGTATTCCTATCTACATAGGAAGTCCTTTCTCTGAAACATATATAAGTCTGGTCAAATATTTGCAAAAAAAGCAAGAAATATATATCCAAAAATTAAAAACTGATGCTGAGAAGGGATATCAGCATAAACAGATAAGTGCAGAGATGACCACAGGAAAAAAGACTGAAAGAGATCAACTTGTTTAGCTTGATGAAACAAAGGCTAAGAAAGGATGTGGTTGCTTTCTAAGCCATGAATAAAGCAAGATACAAAGAGGGAAAGAACTACTCATACTAAAAGGGAATTGCTGACACAAAATCAAAAGTCTACAAACTCATAGCAAAGAACAGTTGGCAGGATGTCAGAAGGGCATTTCAAAGCCTAAAAGGAATAACTTTCCAATAGGAATAATGGGCACAGCCTAGTGAATTTTAAAATTAAAATTATTACTATTTTTACAATTAAAGATTAAATGTTTGAATTTAAATACTTAAGATTAAATTGTGACTGATACAGGAAAGGACTGGACTTGATCTAAATTATGTTTTCTTTTGTTATGCTTTCATACAAGGATTACCCTTCCTTGGCCCAGGTCACCATTCAACCTCATCCTCCCTTTCCCCTTATCCATCTCCAAATTCAATCATATTACTCTCCACATCTCCTCAAGCCCTTTGTCTTAACCAACTCCTCCTGTCACTCCCCCTACCTCTAAAAATAACACTCCAAGGCAGGCATCAGACAAGAAAAGTTTCAGCCCAGGCATTTGTGGAGTTTATAAGCCTCAGTGTTCTTTTGCTGAACACATCCTTCTGTGTGAAAGGTAACTGGAGTGGTCAGAAGGAGGCATTTCCCTCACTGAATTCTCTTTGATCACTGCTCCTTCTAGGATTTTCTAGGCCTTACCCCAAAGAGTAATTTTCATAGCCAAGAAATCTTCCTAAAAACGGAATTCTTAGAATGTGGACAAGAGTCTGCTGCTTCTGGACGGGTTGTTATTAGCACTGACAGGAAGAATTGGGAAGGTGCTTCACTCTTACACTTGCTGTGTTATTCCCATCAGAACGAGCCACAGGGAGGGCTTGCCCACATCTGCTCTTCACTTGTGTGAGGAAGCCACTGATGCTTAGCCTGCAGCAGTTCAGCCTCAATTGCCAGCCTGTCTCAATGGAAGTGGATCCATTTTTGTCACAGGAAATGCATGCCATGTTGTGCAAAATTATTCCACTCCCATTACAGTTGAGTGAGAAAAATTCTCCATTGCAAGGTTTGCATCTATTTTTGGGTGTAACCTAAATATCGAATGCCATGTCACAGAGAGGTCACTGTGCTCTGAATGGAGAAATATCTCACAGGCCTTTTGTGCAGCACAATGGCCAACACAAGCAAACAAAGGAACTGGAGCAATCCATGGCTACATCACAATCCCAGAAATCAGTCAGGGAACCACTGCTTACTTTAGTAACCGCTCGTGCCTTTGTCTCTCGTACAGCACAGCAGCATACCCAGCTTTTCACTTAGCTGCCATTTATGCCATGCTGCAGAAAGACACAACAAAATACTGAAAAAGATACAATTACAGTTTACTCTACTTCTTTTATGGCCATACACAGAGCTATTCATAGCTCTAACCCAAATAGAAAACATAACAGCACAAATGGGTTTCATGCGTCTGCATGTGTAAAAACATTCAAGCCTATTGTTTAATTCAGTAGCAAAAGCAGAACAAGAATAAAGAAACCAACCTGAATTTTGAAAATACACCTAATTTCTGGAAATTCAATAAATGTTCATATACGCGGACCTTTTTCTATCCTACATGTAGTGAAAACTGTAATCACCTTCTCAATGAAAAAAAATCCAACAAAATAAAAATCAGTCTATTTAAGTTCTGCTAAAATTGTAATTTTAAAATACTTTTCAGTGTTTTGAATAATAACTATGTAGTTGCTCCTAGCACCTTTTAAATATTTATTACTTTCTTTTTGTTACATTTATATTCTTAGAAAGCAATACAATCACCCCTCCTCAAAAGCTCAAAGGGTCATGTAGGTTTATATTTTTAACTCCGAATTAATCAGTCTGAAAGCACTTATAGACTGCATTTAGTCAACATCCAAAACTAAACTTCAAAATTTTAAACCAAAATTTCCAATGGTACATATATATATGTGTGTGTGTGTGTGTGTATGTAGTTAATTCTACAGCTCAAATGCCACTCGAATCATCAGCACCAAATTCATAATAACCAGCATGGTTTTGGTTTCAAGGGTAGATAGATTTGTACAGTCTCTGTCTCTTCTCCCCTACTCAGTTCAATTAATGTAAAGCCTTTGGGCTTTCCACATAAGCCATATCTATGGTTGCCCACCTCTGAGTATTAGAAGCCAAGGAAAGAAAACTGCCAAAGATGACATCTGGGATTTATTTTGCCCACTATCAAAACCTGCAAAAAGGTGTCTCATGTTACAAGTTTAAAAATTCACCTGAATGACTGAAATACAGCAAGATGTAATGAGACATATTACAGCTGTTCTAGTTATGGAGATTAGGGTTACTTGGGCATTTTTTATTATTATTTGGTTCTTTAACGTGTTGGTAACCTGAGTTTCCAGATCTTGCTCAACTGGAACAAAGAAATGAGTTGTGACAGTTTTTTGAGGGTTTTTGTTTGGGTTTTTGGTGTTATATATATGTCATCACTATTATTAGTTTTCAATTATGAACTACTCTCCAGCCAAAGTTACACCCCCCAGACACTGTCAGGGCACTTGCAGAAACCTTCTGAGTCAAGATACTGCCAAAACACTTTTCACCTCCCCATTATAAAGGTTCTAACTCAACTTTTTTTTTGTTTTTCAGATCCTCAAATAATCAATGATATTCCCAAAGTATTCAATGCATTAGGTACAGATTCTTTACATACTGCCAACTGCTATTTTCTTAGACTCTACAGTTTCTCAAAGAAGGACATCAACTCTTCTGCTTTTGCAAGATCTAGGTATTCCACACACCCCTCTTTGAACAGTGAGAAACCCACAACCACAAATCTGCAACCCTCTGCTGCTACAGAGAACAGAATGTAAAATTAATTATGACTGATTAAATGCTAGGAAAACCATCATGTGTAAATCAAACCTGGTCAGCACATAAATAAGGGAAGGCATGATGAACTAATTGCATTATGAAGAGCAAATCTGGAACTTATCTAGGAGGGAGAGCTTACAAAAATTCACTACTTGAAAATTTGAGAGTTGTAAATCAAAATGTTATATAGTTGAATGTATATTTGGTTGTCCAAAGAAGTTATTGAAGCTACCCTTACATCAAGGTTCAAAAAGGGCTTGGGCATTTACATATATTTAAAAGTACAATAAGGATTTCAAAGGTGAAAATAAATATAATGGCTACAGATTTAGGATAGCCTCTAATAATTGTAAACTAGAATAAAAAAAACAACAGCAGGAAGCAGATTGCACCCTATCTGTCTCACCTGAGTTCTTACATTTCCCTTAGAAACATCCAGAGCAGCTCCCACCAGACACAAAGTACTGGCCTGGACAGACCCAATGGTGGTTGGTTACTGTCATGCACACCAAGGAATTTGACAGTCTGAGGGCAAAACATCTCAAAACTTCATAAAAATAAAAAGATTACTCACAGGACCTATTAAAAATAGATATAAGACAACTGAATCTTGGACAAGTAACACAGCAACACCCAGCAGATTAGGCCTGCAGACATACCCACCGTGTAGCCCTACACTGTGATCACAGGAGGATATTTTCTCCTGCAAAATCACTCATCACACTACTGAGAAGAATCCAGCTTGGTCACAGGCCCAGAAGAGAATTATTTTAGATACACAAAATCTATGGATTGCTTGGAAAGTGAGATGAGCACTCCAAGTCACATTTCCTAAAGAGATGCTGGATATGGAATTACAGCTATTTCACCACAGAGTTACTTTAGGCATTGCAAACCAGCATCTTGGCTCAACAAACTATTCCCCTTCAATGAAAAAAATCTCAGGAATGTCAGGGCAGTGGTAAAAATAATATCAAAAAAAAATCACAGACTCTACACAGTGTATCTTAGAACCACCCATTGATTAGAAACTTGCATGGACTCTTAACATGCCCCTACTTAGCTCTCTGAAGACAATGGAAGGCTTGCAAGGTATTTCATTTTCACTTACACCTTTACCTTCAGTTGTGTCTGAAGGTCCTTAATGTTTACAGCGGAAAAAAAAATCTATTTTGTCATCCCATAACAATATTTCAGCCAAAGAGATTCTTGGCTTTAGGAAATACACGAAAGAAACTGAAATTTCCTCCAGGTGCCATGAATTGGCAGCTGTTTTCCTGCAAATGCCCTCAGAATGTTCTGCACTGAGCAGCCTAGTGCAGACACACGGCCACGTGCCTGGGAGAAAAAAAGTGAAAGGAAGAAGCACTTACCACGAGGACAGCACTCAAACGGTCACTTTGGACCTGCTGCACTTGGATGCAGGGCCCTGGCACCTGTAACCGTGAGCCACTAGGAACACTGCCAGCATCTCCATTTGGGATGCTGCTGTTACTAGGCCCAAGACCTACAGATGCCCTGTACAGGTAGGTGTGAGTGAGTTTACCCACACCAGTGACCTCCAGCATGTCCGGTGGGAGATGGGAGCTGGGAAGCATGTGCACACTGTAGCAATACTTTTTGTAGTCCTCAGCTGGGCAGCAGCAGCCACTGCAGCAGCAAGTCCGGCACCGGCAGAGCCGGATGATGGCGAGGAAGAAGATGAACACTGCAAAGATGAACGAGACACAGGCGAGGGAAACGATCAAGTAGATGTTCGTGGCGTTGAGCAGTGGTGGCGGCTCCCCGCTGTCATCGAAGTCTGGCAGTGCCTGGGGCAGGGTGTCAGCCAGCAGGATGCCCACTGTCACGGTGGAGGAGAGTGGTGGATCCCCGTGGTCCCGCACCACCACGACCACCTTGTGCTTGAGGAGGTCGGTGGAGCGCATGGAGCGCGTGGTGCGCAGCTCGCCGGTGTGCGGGGACAGCTGGAACAGGGTGGAGTCGGAGGAATGGGAGAGGTGATAGGAAAGCCAGGCATTCTGTGCATTGTCCTCGTCATCTGCCACCACTTTGGTCACCAGGTAGTCCTCATCAGCCAGGCGGGGCACAACTTCCACAGCTACTGAGCCATTCTGGCTGGTGGGGTAGAGGATGGCTGGGGCATTGTCATTCTGATCTGAGATGTAAACATTCACTGTTATGGCAGCACTCAAGGCTGGTGACCCATTGTCCTTGGCTTCCACTTGGAAATGGAAGCTCCTAAGCTGCTCAAAATCAAAGGCACGTTTTGCATAGATGCTCCCATTGGCCAAGTTCATAGACAAAAAGCTGGTCAGGGCACTGCCTGCAATTGTGGAATTCCTGAGCGTGTAAGAGACCCGTCCATTCTCCCCTATATCAGGGTCAGATGCCGAGACCTGGTAGAGAAAAGCACCAAGTGGATTGTTCTCCTCCACAAACACATTGAATGTATCAGCACTGAAGACAGGGGGGTTATCATTCACATCAGAAATCTGCACCCAAACAGTCTTCTGGGAGGTGAGAGGAGGAGAACCCAAGTCCGTGGCAGTAATGGTGATGTTGTACTCACTGATCAGCTCTCGATCCAGAAGCTCACTGGTGACAAGGCTGTAGTAGTTTTGAAGGGAAGGCTTTAACTGGAAGGGAAGGTTTTCAGAGATCTGGCAGGTTACTTTCCCATTCTCCCCAGGGTCCTTATCCAAAATACTCAGCAGAGCTATCACTGTGCCAGGAACAGCATCCTCAGGAATGGGACTGGAAAGGGATGTAACTGTAATCTCTGGGCCATGATTGTTCACATCTGTGATTTCCACCAGCAGCTTAGCTGTGCTGGACATGCCAAATGCCCCATTATCCCTCGCCTCAATCAGCATCTCAAGAAGGGGTCTCTGAACAGCTAAAACGCCATTGACTGTCACCTCCCCAGTATGTGGGTGAACTGAGAACATTCTCTGTAAGTCAGCAGAAGTTGTATTGCTAAAGGAATACCTGACCTCTCCATTTGGACCTTCATCCAAATCCGTGGCATGCACTTGGACTACCAAAGTGCCATTGGGGGAGTTCTCCAAGATACTTGCCCTGTAGACCGAGTGCTCAAATTCTGGTGCATTGTCATTGGTATCCAGCACAGTCACAATGACCGGGACATCACCAGACTTTGGAGGGTTCCCACCATCTTTGGCTGTAAGCACAAGTCTGTGAGTGGCTTGCTGCTCCCTGTCTAAGGCTTTCTTCAGCACCAGTTCAGGATATTTACTCCCATCTCCGCGTATCTGCATTTCCAAATAGAAATGTTCATCAGGGCTCAGAGTGTAATTCTGGACACTGTTAGCACCTTCATCAAGATCCTGGGCGTTGGGGAGTGTAAACCGTGCCCCAGGTGACAGGAACTCCGGCATGTTTATGTGATATTCACTTAAGGGAAAGCTGGGGGAGTTGTCATTTATGTCCAAGACTTTGAATTCCATCCTATAAAGCTCTAGAGGGTTTTCTAACACAAGCTCGTAATTCAGAAGACAGACAGACTTTAACTCACACAGCTGCTCCCTGTCTATGGGCTCGTTAACAGACAAAGCCCCTGTGCTGGCATTTATATTAAAATATTGCTTACTTGAACCGGTGATCATGCGAAATTTCCGAGCTGAAAGTGTAGCTGCATCTATTCCTAAATCCTTTGCTATGTTCCCAACAGACGCTCCACGCTCTGTTTCCTCGGCGATGGAATACACTATCTGCCCGTCCACGGTGCAGCAAATAAGGCAAAAAACCATTAAATAGCCCCGCATGCTTCCTCCCCTGGCTCAGCTCCCCGCAGACCGGCTCAGCAGGAACATAATCCAGAATTTCAGCAAACACCCCAAGTTCCCGGCGCGAAGCGAGCGGGCACCGGGGCGCGCCGGCGGCAAGTTCGGTGCAGGCGCGGGAGGCTCCGCGGCGGCTCCGCTCCCNTTCTCCTCCCCTTCTCTTCTTCCCCTCTTTTTTTTAACGCCCCCGCGGAGATGGAGCGGGGGGCTGCGCGCAGCCGAGTGCGCGTCACGGATGTGTTTCCGTGAAAAAGAGATGCAGAGCAGAGCCCCCTCCTCCCTCTGTTCCTTACGGGAGAGGCAGCGAGAGGATGCGCTGCCGCGCGCTGTCAGAGAACCGCGGTGGAAGGGAAAGGTGGATGAGAAGTGACAGGCATCGGCTAAACATGGGTCAGCACAGCCCAGACACGCTCTGGCTGAGCACAACATTTCCCAGAGGGGTTTTAAGAGCACAATTAAAGGAGGCAGTCGACTCTACCCCTGCTAAACTTTACAGAAAAAAAAAAAAAAAAAAGGAAAAAGAAAGAAAACAAAAAGTGGGGGGAAAAAAGAGAATATGAAAGAAGGAAAAAGAAAAAGGCTCTTTTCTGCTTCCCTGCTTCACCTTCTGAACAAGGGAAATAAACGGGAATTATTGGAGAGAAGGGTCTCTGTTCTGACAGTCAGATCACCCCCAGCCACAGATGAGCTCCCATCCAGCCTCCCAAAGCAGGATGGGGGTGGCTCGAGTGGCAGGCGAAATGGGAGGCTGCAGCAGTTCAATTACTCGTACAGAAATAAATACCGGCACCAAAGAGGTTTTGCATTTAGGAGATGCCCAGTGATTGTGGGGAGAGACGAGCTGATACCACACAGAGACTGCAAATCATGAGTGGAAAAAAAATAACATCAAAGCTCTCTGCTCCCCAGCTTTCCACACTGAGGGAACGGTTACCAACTACACCCCAAAGCAGGTACAAGAGGGCAGAAAAGCATTTCAAAATATCCTCCTGGAAAACCTTCCTGAAATGATCTTCAGCAGCAGCTCATACAGATGGGCCCTGGCAGCACCTCCACCTCCTCTGTTTCCAGTTCCCTTCTGTGAGAGCTTGTTATGATAAGATCCTGATCGATCAAAAGCAAGAGGCTATAAGTGTGTGGCAGGGACAGATCTTAACCCTTCTCATATTCATTGTGTTTCTTTCTGCAGCTGAGAATTTCCAGGCAAGTGAAACAGAACATTTCAATTATATATAGTATACAGAGCGCCTTTCAAAAAGGGAGAAAATCTGGAGCACAGCAAAAAAAATCAATATATCTGTTTGCATCTTCACAACTCAGCAAAGCCTCACAGTGAGGTTCTCGTCTTGGCACAGTGGAACAGATCTTAGTCTGCTCCAGTACAACTGTCTGCAGATGTGATTTTTTAACTCCAGGAGGTCCTGGCAGTACCTGAATGTTGCATTTTACTTCTTCTCATTGATGCTACAGAATCCCTTACAGCTCAGGGGTGGCAGCAGAAAGCTGAGAGAAAGCTACAGAGCTGCTGCTGTGCATCCACCTCAATTCACAGAGGACATCAATCTGTCAATAACCCATTGCACACTACATACAATGCAAGTACTCATGGTTTGCTGCTTACCCCTTTTTTTTTTCTTGATTGTTAAGTGCAGAAATACCCAAATCCTACCCAATCATTACAGACTTGTCATCCAGACTCCCCCCATTCCCAATCTGCCCTAGATTCCTCTTCTGCAACATCATCTACAATACCTGAGAAGCTGCTGGGTTTATTGCTCTGTAGTGATGCACAGTTGTTCTAAACACCCTGAACCAACGCAATAACATCTATTAAAGTCACAGGAAAGACTGATATATTTCCTTAACAATAGCCTGCAGCAAGGATAAATCCATCTGTCTGGGAAGAGCTGAAAAACCACATGTTGATCCCTCAGGTAAAACACACAGCCTCTACCCACCCATCTGTGACTCAGTTTACAGTGAAGAAACACAAGAATTTTGGGCTCAACATCCTCCTGTTGAGCAGACAAACCCTCTCAAAGGCAGATTTTCCTCAAATATTGGAATGAAAAGCTGTAGTTATTCATTCTGGTGCCTGAAATACTAGCAGTGCTAGCAGAAACTGCTTAGTGAATGGCCAAAATCAAAGTAATTGCACATTTGCCTCTCAGATGTACTCACCTTTTGAGAAGTATCTGGCAGCCTAAAATGATATTAGTCTTTATTCAATTCATTTACTACTCATTAACTATGACATAAGTTCTTCATCGTGCTGCTACATCTCTAATTTTGCAACATTGCCCAGTACTTATTTACAGGAGTCTAAGTGAATTTGTCTTCACTTGTTTTTAACATTATTTTTAAAACTCACCACCCTCCTTTTGTGTTTTGGCATAGCTTATCCTCTTGTCATTTTCCACTGTGGACAGCAATGTGTCAGGCAGCTTTGCTCACCAGAACGTGCTTATTGCCAGCACCATCTCGGCACCCAGATCCTACCACACTGCCTTCCATACCCAGCACACGAGTGTCTGATCCACACACCACTCAGGGAAACAGCTCTGGGTCACAGCCAAGATCCAGTGCTCAGTAATATTAAATATCGAGACCAGTTACAACACAGACACTGCTGCCATGAAGGGAATAACACACTTGTGCCACGGGGGCAGAACCCAGCCTTGCCCGTTGTGTGAAGCCACTGCTCTGCTCTGCTGAGTCCCAGGCATGTTCCTCCCTGCCTGTTTGTGCTTTCCCTTCCACATCCAACTCAAGGCACTCTCAAAGTGTGCCTTTATACACAGTGTCCCTTACTCACTTTTTGGGCCACCCTTCCACTTAAACCTTCTTTTCAGGGTCTCCAATATCAAAGGTCCCCTCTCCATTTCAATTCATTGACCCTAATTACATTACTATGCTGTAATAAATAATTAAGTTGTATTAAACACCTTTAACACAGACACTTCCCTTGGTATCACAGCAGACAATTTAACCTCTGTTTAAACCCCCTCATCTTACGTTTGTCTTCAGTTTGCCATATCCAAGCCATTCTCTATTCCCTTCTCTCTGCTGGACCCATTCTTAGCCCATTTGACCCAACTCACGGAGGAATTAATCTTTGTGATCTTTCTGAAATATCATTCCCTTCTACACGACCCCTCATCATGTCTCACTCCCTGACGTGCTCAGAGAGCTCTTCCTCCACGTTCCTCTGCCCGCCAGGTGCTTGCCCTTACTCCGCCTCGGAGTGCACTCATTCTCCCTCCCGGTCTTACATTTTCAGCCAATCCTCCCCTTTTCCTGCGGTCAGACGTCACTAGTCCAGCCACGCCTGTTGTGCTTCTGGTGGCTGCCAGAAGAAACTGTTAAACCAGCAAAGGCAAAAACTAAAGGCGGAAAGCAAAACCGGTTTGTGTGGTGGCTGTGGAGCACCACACGAAGGAACACTCGTGTTTGAACATCATCGTTACGTCAGGGAGGATTTAAAAGCGCCGTTTCCGCGGGCAATGCATCAGGAGTGGTGCTTTCGACGGAGGTTTGCAGGACACGTCCTGCGCGGTGCTGGGGCCTGGGACAATCCCAGGGCGCTCTCCAGAAATGAGGGACGCCCATTGGTGCTAAATTAGGGCACTGAACTTCAGCGGGAGACAGCAGGGGAATCTGTGAAGGAGAACGGACAGAGCAACTGCTCTGCTGTTTCTCCTCCCAAGGAAACCGATGAGCCCTGCACGGCGGCAGCTGCCCCCGGAGGGCGGCTCCAGCCCTCACCGCCGCCCGAAAGGAGCGCATGAAAAGCTCCCACAATGATGGGAACCCGGCAGTACATAGGGGCTGCCTGCCAACCAAGGACGACCGGACCTCGGACCGAGCCCAGACCGCCAGCGCGGAGCCGCCGACGGAGGAGGTGCAAGCCCCCCGCTATCCCCTTTCACACGAGAGGAAGGACGGCGGTGCCCCGGCGACCCCAAACACCGGGGTCCTGCTCGGGAGGTGCGGCAGGCAGCCCGCGCTGAACCCTGCGGCAGCCCCCCAGCCCAGGCTCGCTCTCAGCCCCGCGCTTCTCCCTGTGGATGGGACGGAAAGCGCTTCTGGCAGCATCGCCGGGCTGATCTGCACTCAGCCCCTCTTCTTTGCCAAGGCAGGCTGTGCCTGCTGGCGGAGCGAGCAGTGGCGTCAGGATACCCTTCAAAAAGCTCACAGCCGCTCCTTGGGGACGCGGGAGCAGAGATTACTTTTAGGTGTCAGCAGCCCGGAGTAACAATCTCATACGCAGAGGATTTCTAGATTCCCTCGAAAATCCTCATTACTCGCATCAAGGCACAGAAACAGGGACCCACTGCATGCTATTAAGTAAATCACAGGCAAGATCTCGTCTCTTTAACACGAGGACACAGATCAGTCTGTTGACCCCCAGTCAGAGATCACCGGACTTGACGGAAGCTGCCGGGGACACCGGCGACAGCGGGAACGGGGGCTCGGTTCCGCTCGTGCGGCAGGAGCGGCTCCGAGCCGAGCACTTGGAATCTCTGACAACCCCGAGGCAGACGGACCGGGCTTTCCCCGCCTTTAAAATCTCCTTTGGAAGCTGCAAAATATCCTCCGGCCAGCACGGCAGAGGAGGCGCTGCTGCCGCTTCCCCTCCGCTTCTCCCGCCCCCGGAGCCGCCCACAGGAGCGCTCGGCAGCGCTCCCGGCTGCCAGCCCCGCCTCGGCTGCCAGGACTGCGCGGTGCCTGGTAACACCGCCTTAATCAGCATCACTCTCCAGAACAACGTGCGGCAGTAAGAAAAGCCTGGGCTTGCAGCGACTGACAGCTCTGCGCGAAATTGGCATCGTTTATTCAAGGCACTGACGGATATTCTAGAGCCTTCTGTTAACCACTCCTGCCCAGACTATTCCACGAAGTAAAAGCATCCACGAGCTGTTTCTAAAGTTAAGATTGCTTTATGTTTCTAAGAGAAATACCGGAATATTTTCCTGACAGTGTGCGTCTATAAGAAACCCCGATAAAGTCTTCAACTCATCACTAGAGTCAGAGAAATCAAGGGGAACTGAACAGAAGACAAATCCTGCCCTGCCCCAGACGATCGGCACTGAGACCCCACATCTCCCTTAATGATAACCTAAAGAAACGAGTCGCTGCCCACACCTCTGCGCAAATGCTGTTTGTCCATCTTCTAGAGATGTAGTTATATCTGTCTATAAGCTTAAAAAATACTTTTTTCTTTAAGAAAATAGTGGTTCCATCACACCCATGTGAACAAAGGAAAGAAGTGACAGTTCTACAGAGCTGGGGTAAACCCTGCTACTGACAAGTGAAGGTCGTTCACGCAGAGTTAAGTGGTGATCAAAGGAGACTAAATAAACAATCTCCAGCAAATACACAAAGAACTCGAATTTAAAGCCGGTACTACGTGATCTAAGAGAAGAAAAGAGAAAATCTTGGGACACATTCAAATGCTTTTCTACGGATCAACGAGAGATAACCCACTCCTACGACACTTTTCAAAAAGGACATGAAGTTTTCAAAATTCTTTGCTGTTTTCTGTACACCTATAAGCACCATTCTCGTAATTTTGGAAACAACGATCCCTCATTTAAGTTCTTCAGTCCATGTCCCTCCTCTAAAGAGCTCTATTAGCTCAAACCCCAACCAACTGTACTTTGGCAAAGTGAAAAATACCGTGTTTACAGATATCACTGTGTCTTAAAAATATGGGGGTTAACCAAAAGAACTGAATGCATAACATGAAATTATATAAGTACTGCTTGTTTTTATTACCCTGGCAGCTTTACACATTTCGCTTTTAAGCTATAGAGAACACTAAAATAGACAGCAGAGATCTTCACTTTTCCCTTTAAAAATTCCTTTAATTTTCTGACACTGAACAAGAAACACTAAACATGACCCTAAAGTCTTATCTCAAAGAGTGCTTTGGAGCTGTCCGAGATGAGAACCGAGACAATTCAGTGCCATCAGTGCAAGGAAAAGATCAGCTGAAAAATAATGGTGCTGAAAACAACCCGGTAATTAAACAATCGCTCTCTGCGTTGGGAAATCTCTGAGGAAACTGAGGAAACTAGTACTGAAACTGTTCTCTTGGTATTTTCTGCGCTACTGCTAGGAGAGTCAAAAGCTTCCAACTTACCATCATTGAACCACTGAACATCACACACAGAAATTTTCCATTATAATTTTCCCTTAAACAATTTCCTGCCTCTCCCCACTCCCACCAAATTTGGACTCTTTTCCGCAGCGCATTTCTGTATGGATGGCATAGAAGAGACACTCCATCATTACAAAGAGTGAGATCAGGTCGTGGGGAATGGTAAATTACCAGCCCTTCCCTCAAACAGTTCTCCATTTTTCCACAAAGCATCCTGGATTTTACTTTGCTCCACCCTCACACACGCACATATTTTCGACAGATTTCCAGAGACAGAACAACACTAACAACTTCCACCAACATTTCATCCGCTCTTTTCGCCCCAAAATTATCACCTCATGTATTTCAGTTTCTCAAGAGTCGCGAATTGCAACAATCAGAAAGCTTCTAAATCTAAAAACTCCCGAGCGAATCTTGGCGCTTAACTGGTAAGTCATCAAATAAGCGTTAAAAGGCACCAGGTTCAAAGACGCAATTACATTCACCTCGATGGAGATGTCAAACTACTGAACAGTTACAGACTGAAAGGCACTTAAAACAGGAAAAGAAAATATCCCCTAACACCTCGTACTGCAAATTGACGCCAAGGAGGCAGTAAAAAATAGAAATTACAAACCCCATGAAAAAAATAACGTCCGAGGGAAGATACTTTTTTGAAACTGAAAGAAGAAAACACGGAAATTTTGAGGGGCAGTCACGTATAGAGAAAATGAAATTTCAAAATAAGGCAGATCATTACTTCTAAATGCAACACATTGCAAAGCTATCGTTCTAAAACTTTTATCACAGAAAAGGTGTTTTGATACATCGAAGACTCATGTATCAAGTAAATCGTACTATTAAGAGAGAGAAACAAAAACGTAAGTTTTCGAAGACTCTTACCACGCTTGAAGCAAGATGGGAGAGAGACGAGCCCTTCCCAGCAGAACCGTTTTCTGCAGCAGGACCGGGCGGCGGCGGAGGGAAGTTGGGGCTGAAAACCATGAGGTCGCTCTTGGCAGCGCCGTCCGCCACGCAGAGGCTCCGGCTGTGGCGCTGCGAGTACGACCAGCTGCCCACTTCGCTGGCGCACACGAGCGTCGTGGGCCCGGGCCCCGAGAGCACGGCGGCCCGCGGCGCCCAGCGCGACGCCCCGTACAGCACCACGGCCAGCAGGAAGAGGCTGGACACGGCGCAGATGGCCACCACGAGCCACACGTTCGTCGCCGCGCTCGCCGCGCCGGGAGCCAGCTCCACGCCCAGCGCCGGGCGCGACAGCGACGACGAGGA
>WBNO01021922.1:0-68805 GCA_013400575.1 Peucedramus taeniatus
TTATTTTTTGTACTCCTCAGCTGATATTTAATAAACTTTTGGTGGCTTTTGATAGAATAGAGACAAATATCCCATCCAGCTTTTATCCATACTGTGCTACTGAGCCAGTAACAAAAAAAAGGAAAGTGTTAGTGTGTTTGTTTCCGTGAAATGTAATATCAATTTACGAGTTAGAAGTTGTGTTAATACTTCACTATTTTTAGACCTCCATACATGCCAAAAGAGATTAATTATTCTTTTTTTTTAATCAATGCAAAAATAGACTTGAAAAGAGATAAATTCAGAAAAATGTTTTCTTATCATTAAATAAAGGAATACTTTTTGTGGAAAAACGTGTTTGGCTGAAAAAATCTTTGTGGCTATCACTGTATCTGCATTGCTCTGGACTCCCAAATAGATGTGTTTTGAAGGAAGAGCCTTCTTAGCCAGTGTGAATTTCCTTCTGGAGAGATCACTCTCACGCACTGTCTACAGAGGCAGTTCAGGAAATTAAAGTCTCCAAGATAAGTAAGCCATTCTGAATATTCCCTGAGGCACTCTTAAAAATGTTATCTCATGACTTTAATGCAATTTATCTATTCTTCTCATAGACACCATAGTAATCTTTTGAAATTGTGTTGTGATATGTAATTCTTTAGTGAGGAATTTTTTTTGGTTTGTCTGGCCAGAGAAGCTTCTACACCTAAATTTATTTACTGCTTCTTTCGCCTGATTTACTCTTTTTCCTTATTCCAGAGAAATCATTACAAAATCTGGAGACTTCTAATACACTGAATATTTTTAAAACCATTTTCCTATGTCTAATCTATCTTTCAAACAAATGGATTTTATAAGAATTGGCAATTTTCTTTTCTAGAATCTCTGTAACAGCTCATTCAGCTACAATGTTCTATACTACTCTGGTGATGTGAAATTAGAATTATGGCTGAACTTTAATGATAAATACAATATTTTCCTAACCCAATGAGGATCTTAAAACTCTATTCAGCTGGCTGTTCTGTATCTGGCAATGGCAACTGCAATCACAAAGTCTCTGAAAAAGACACTTTAGTAAAGGAGTGATAATCACAAAAATCTTCAAACATCATATTCACAGGGAAAGCCCTATCTTTAGTCATTGCTGGTAGTGTTTTTATTGTGGTTAGGAGCTTTTTACTCTATTGCCACATCTGAAATAGTTTCCTCTTCCACAGTAGCACTTTTTACGAAAGTGTTTTTTTTCATTTATTAGAAATATCAAGGATCAATGAGTAACTGGTGATTTTTAGTTACTGTAAACAAATTCAGGTTGCTTTTTTTGGGACAAATTTGAGCTACCTTGAAATATTCCTTTCTATTAGCTCTCAAGGCTGTGTTCAATCAACTTTCCCAGTGAATATTCCTTAGCTTTATGACATATTCTGCTTTTGATGAAATGGTGGGTTGAAATGCTTGGACAAACATCCTTAGTACACAATTACTAGGGATGTCAGAAAAAAAACCCTAAAATCCTTTCTGCCCCCTTATGCTCTATTCTTCCTTTTTTTTTTCTGACACAAAGTGCACATTAAAATAATTAAAATGAAAATTATTTTTTGTTTTCTTTGCAATGGTTGCTTTTTATAGGAACACTCAATTCTTGTCAAAAATAGCATAAAATTGAAAGGTGTTGGCAGAAAATCGAATGTCAGTTGATTGATTTAATGGATATATAGATTTTGAGGTATTTTGTCAGCAGTTACACACTCATTGAAGGATTCTCAGCCAGATGTATGTGCAAAGTATGCATTAACTAGAGATTTTTACAGTGCATCACTGTGGTTCATGGAGACTGTAGCTCTCTACAGGAGATATAACTTGGTATTTTGAGTTCCATGCAGAGGTGACATCTAGGAAGTCAGAGTCATTGTATAGCTTGAAATTGCATAGCTTCCACTGGATGTCATTGTGCCAAAACCTTCAAAATCTTTTTCTGTTATTGATTTTCTCAGTACTTGATGCAGGTGAGCTTGTTTGGGATGATCTGGGAGAAGCTATTTTGATCAAATGAATGGTGTTTCCTTAATGTCTACTAATTTCCAGTATAGAGCTTCCTGCTTTGTAACTGAAACTGTCCTTGATCCTCGATTCTGAAGAACTAAAACATAGATAGCCATAATCATGAATATTGAAACAATTTGCTAGTGTGTTTAACAATTTATGGTGCTTTAGTAAAGTCTTTTAGTAAGTTTACCTCTCATGCTAGCAAGTGTATATTTCATTACGAGTACTAGTCTTGAAGCATTTAGGCTTTTTCATTGTTGAGTCTGTAAATGGTATACACTGTCTTTGGGTGGAATTCAAGAAAAAACCCAACATTTCCATTTTCTCTTTGTTGTGCAACATTATCCATTTGTTATTGCATTCCTAGTTTTTCAGTTATTCAAAACACATACTTATGTGTCTACAGGTTCAGAAATGGCAGTTCTCAGTATATGGGAAAACATTTGCTTGAATAAGATGGGTATCTTCCAAGGGACTTACAGGCAGCAATTTTGGGTCAAGTATAGTTGGTATCTGTTATCTTCAAAGAGACAGTGTCACCCTGATGTTCTCAAGTTTTACCAAGCCTTCTGATATTTACATTTTTGCACAGAACTTTCTCACGCACTTTATGTAAATAACTTATTGTTTTTCATACCTTTATGGGGTACGAGCAACCTGATGGACTGTTGGGTTGCCCAGTGACATTGAGGAGGTGGCACTGCAACCCTCCAATGACACTGGCATTTCAAAAATATATATATATGGAGTCAGATTGTTTAAAGAGTTTTTTAGTTTGCTTTGAACAGAACTGCCCGTGTCGTTCATGTGTTGCCCCGTGGTGACAAACACAGAGTGCCAAAAAAGTGATCTAAAAGGGTGGCACTGAAAAACCCAGTTAATAGTGATAGAAGCCTAAACCTTTCTATTGCAGTGCCTACAAAACTGAGAATTCATTGTTAACAGAGAAAATGAAAAATTAAAGCGATTCATTCTTTTAACTGCATTCTCTTTTTCAGTCTCTCATAATTCATCTGTGGGTTTTTTGGAAAGGTTATTTAAGTTGAGGCTGTTTCATATACTCCTGTCAATGTGGCATTAGATGACTAGTCCTACCGAAGTTTGTGCCTGTTGTCTGCATGTACTGGATAAACACACTAGCATTTATATATCTCATGATATATAGTGATATATAATTGTTGGGTATTCAAATGAAAAGTTACCAATGTTCATGTACATACAGCTATATACGTGCAGTTATATGTGTAAATTTAGACAACAATTTTTTTTGCCAAGTAATGTGGGTTTGCAAACAGCATGAAGATCCTGCTTGCACTAAAGGTCACATGTGGCACATGCATAATACAGAAAATGCAGTAAAACTGCAAAATATTTAGACCACTAGAGAAGGCAAATGACTGCATTGGTCTGAGAACTCATTTCCACTTTTCCTAATGACATGGACTACATGTCAAAGCCATAAACAGTTCTTGAAAGCCAAAATTACATTAATGTTTAAATTCCTCATATGGCTGAATTTATATATAAAATAAATAACTGTCATTTATTGAAAATATCTCCTCAGGCATCTCAAATCGGTTCTCACTTCATGATACTTGTACTAATAAGAAAAAAACCCTGTGCATAATATTTTAATTTCAGATGGAGCTCCCATTTTCAAATAGCTTGTTTTCAATAGAACCAACTAAAAAATCTAAAATAAACACATCACAAAGCACAAATCTTCTAAAAAATTGTTTATAATAATTTCATATTATAGAACAAAGAGAATCTAGAAATGCATGAAGCTTACCAGTATTAATTACACTAATACACAAAGGGGACACATCTCCTTCTTCAATCTTTTAGCCTTTCCTCAATACAAGAGCTATAATGAAATTAGTCCAAACTGTAGATAAAGAATAGCTTCATATGTGGTAGATCAGATCATTAGCTGGAGAAAATGTTAATCTTTTAATTGCTTTCTGTGGTTATGTATCTGACCCAAAGTAGATGCTCTTGTAGCAGATCCAAATATTCCCTCCTAATAAAAAAATCTCAATGTCATTAATTTTAAGTAGCTTTCTCTTGTGATAAATTATTTCAAAACTATTAGATGACAAAAACATTTCCAGAGATCCATGGGATCAGTCTGTCTCATCAGAAGGTCCGGGGCTGAATGAATAGCACTGATCTCCTTCAGTGATGGATCTGACAGAAACACAAGTGTAGGTGATCAGCTGACACCTTCTGGGTGTGAGATAAGAAAAGACAGAACTATGGTCTTGTCTTAGGGGTGTTGTTGTTTTTTTGTTGTTTTTTTTTTTTTTTTTTTTTTTTTTTTTTTTTTTTTTTTTTTTTTTTTTTTTTTTTTTTTTTTTTTTTTTTTTTTTTTTTTTTTTTTTCTTTTGTTTCTGTTGTTTTCCAGATTATGAGGTTAAACTCTGGTTGAAAATTTTTCATTCTTTTAGGGCGAGGTGGCTTCAGTGTTCTCCAAGAATGTTAGCAGTTTCTGCCAGTCTCAAAAAGGTATTCCTGCATTTGCTGACAGAATAACCAACAAAGTGAATTGAATGGTCCTGAGGACTGATTGAGATGTTGCCTACTGTTCAGTGCAATTGATACAATAACTGCATTTGTACAATGGCATTAAATTTTCAAAAACTACCTTTTCCTGTGTTTACATTTTTATAAATTCCTGAAGCAAAGAAAAACTAGAAACACTGAGCCAGTTACCTGAGCATATCTTTCTCTTCTTCTTGTGAGATTAGAGCAAAATGGTGTCAGGTTAAATACGATGAACTGAACTCTGTTAAACAGTCAATAAATGAACACCATCCTGCATTTCCCAGCAGTGTAAGTGACCAAAGGTTGCACTTAATACAAAAAATGTGATTAGTTTTTATTCAGATGCTTCATTAACAGTAGCAGTGTGTTGCACATATTGAAAAGGCAACCTCACTTTCTTCCAAGAGGTTTATTTATAGTGAATAGCATATTTTTAGTACACAAGCAGGTAGTACAATGGAGTTGCATGTGTATTATAGTATATTATGGATATTTTACAAATGTCAAAAGATATTGCTTTTTTAAAGTATATGATATGTTAAATTACTTTGAAATATGAGATATTTTTCTTAGTTGTTTAAAATTTAGATATAGTCTTTCCATCATGTGTCATGCATAGGTGGTGAACTCTAAACTTATTTAGAAAAATTATTACTCTTTTTATTCATAATTAAGTAGTGCTTGATGAAAAAATATTTAAAATTGCATTTGGTTTGTGTGTCAAGGTTGTGGTTCAAGGGAGCTACAAGGGTGGCATCTCTGAGATGCTGCCAGAAGCTTTCCTTTGTCCAATGCCACCTGGCTCCAAGAGGGGCTCGGTGCTGTCAGGTGCAGCCCAGCAGGGATGGTGGTACTGCCCCTGGGCTAGCTTAATTAAGAAGGAAAGAAAAAATTATTATGCAGAAGTAATTGCAGCCAGACAAGATAGGAGTGAGAATATGAGAGAACCAGCCCTGCAGACATCCAGGCCAGTGAAGAAGGCCAGGGAGGAGGTGGTCCAGGCTCTGGAGCAGAGATTCCCCTGCAGCCCATGGTGAAGGTCATGATGAGTCGGGCTGTGCCCCTTTATTCCGTGAATGTCCACAGGGGAGCAGTGTCTTGGTTTAGGAATGGTATTCCCAATTCAGCGTTCTAGCTGAAACCTCAGACCACAATGCAGTTTACTTTTCATCATATGGACTGCAGAGTTTGTAATCACACCCTTAGTAATTAAGTCTTTTCATTAAATGAGTACGTAACTTCTAAACCAAAAGAACCACTTTCATGCTCCTGTCAGCTCCAAGTTTCGTGCATGAAAATCCACTAGCAATGGATATGGGGGCTCCACTGACATGGGAAAACCATTGGAGCCTGACTGGGGTAGACTCCAGATATAGGATTTTCTTCTGTTAAAATCAGTTGACAGGAATAATTTAAAACTACCCCCTTCCCACGCTTACTTGCAATCTCTTTCCCAGTACAATGACAGCATGACTTTGACAGCATGTTAGACTTTATAGTGTTTGGAAACTAACAGTGTTGAACAACTGACATTGGCTTACTGTGAGATGGAAACAGAGCAGAAGTCAATGAAGATTATACAGTTTGATTGTTTGGTAAATGAAGATCCATGAGAACTCAAAATCATATAATCTTTATTGGCAGGTTAGTGTTACTTAAAAATGTGACATGAAGAGTGTAAAAAAAGCATGGAAAAACATCTGTGTTATCAAGAACAAGACCACAGCATATACAATTCCACTGATTTAATTAGTGGTCTTATAAAATATAGACTGCTAATATTCACCTGTACCTTAGGTTTCATTTCCTTTCTTTGCATCATATGAGAGCTGACAGGTCAGTTTTAGACACAAGTTGTTCTTGAACATTTAATAAATGATGTCATAGTTGATTTTCCCCATATTCAAAAGTTCCTATGGAAAAATGACATTAAAAGAAAAAATATGATGGACGTTTTTGCAACCTGAGAATTTCCTGGGAGAGTAAGGAAGCTAAAGGGGAAATGCTAACTGCTTATTATTTTGGGAAATTGTGGGAAAATTTCGTGTCATGAAGATTTAAAAAAACAGTTTTACATTAACTTTGTTACATTATTGTATAAGGGAATATATATATTTAATGGGATATGATAAAGAAATGCTCTCAAGTCACTCTTCTAACAGCACCATGAACAAACATTGGAAAAATTGATATTTAGTTCTTCTGAGAATAAGTTCTCCCCTTCAAACTATATACATTTAGCCTCAGAAGAGATAAACTGGCATTCTCATAGAGAGTGACACTCAGCAAAATTTCTTTGTGTTAACAAAGCTGATGATGTTAATGTACTTAGAAGAAGGAAGCTTACTTGGTCACACTGCTCAAGGGAGAAAGTGTATACATGTGCATGTCAATATGTGACAGTCATCTCTGAAAGTCTCTTCTTATAGGTATAATTTAGTGTTTTGTCTTAGCTCCTATCCAGTTTTCCTCTGAAAGCAAATTTCAGTTTTACCACTTAAAGTGGATTGATTTACTTTTATGAGTTACTAGGATCTGAGTTTTTAAAGTTGAATTAATAACATTTTTTAAGTAATCATAAAATTTAAAAAATGTATTAATATCATGTGATCATGCATAGTATTAACATCATAGTTCATTTCAAAGAGGGAGGTATTTTTTATAAAAACAAACCCAACCTGCAAATACCTACTTTTTGAGGATATAAATGGATATATATATGCCAACTGATTGATAGTTATCTATAAAGTAATGGATGTATCTTAAGGTATGCCTTATAATTGCTGAATACTCTCAAGCATAATGAAACTACCACAAATTCTATTATTAGAGAGCTCACAAGGTACTATCTTTCTAGCTTTTTTGGTCTCATGCTGTTCTTCTACTGTATTTTGCATTCCATATAGACTAAACATGACATTAGTTGAAATTCAGCTCTCATAGTCCAGTTAATTTAAACTCATAGGTAAGGAAATGATGATTTTCTGTCAGAGATAGTTCTCCTGAAATTGTGCATGTTTTGATTCAATATTTGTATATTTACCTACCTGAAGTATATTTAAGCCTTTATTTGCTTAACTAAAACTACTTGTATTTTTTCATTTTAAAAAACTCCAACAAAACAAAAAACAGCCAGCAGTTTTAGTAAGTAATAGATATGGACTTTTTTATCCCTAGGTCATTTGTTCAGATAGATCTTGACTGATGATGACTGAATGTTGTTACAGTATCAGGGTAGCTAAGTGAATTTGTGTCATTGCAGCTGTCAAGGATAGGTTAATATTAAAAAAAATTCTTGTCCATGGCCATATAAACAGAATATTTGTATAGCTGAACACCTTGTTAGCTTATTAAGCATATAAAGCCACTTTTATCTGCCCTTAGCCTTTTAGGATTTTTTTTTTCACTTTGTGAGAATATGAGATGCAGCTTTAAAGGAGGTCAACCATTAATTTTTACATATCAAAACTGTTAATTTTTACTGTTGTCACTGTTTGCCTCTGCATCTGTAGGAGCACAAGCAGTGCAAAGCTGCTACTGGCCATCTCCCTCTGAAGGGCATTGATGAGTCCTAGAAGAAAAACTAGTTCAGTACTGTCCAGTTTCCACATTTGCCTGTTATCTATGATTATATGAATAAAAAGTATGTTGTCTCCTAAACTCCTGTTATGACTTCTGAAAAGAATAGCAAGTCTGATAGAAAGGAGGATTTCAATGTTAGGAGGGCTGTATCTTAGGAAAACAGCAGAGATTGTCTTACAGAATACAGACTGGCCAAGAGAAATCATGCATAAATATACTTGGTGTTAGGTCTGACTATACCCTCTCAGTATCCAGAATGATTCTGGATCTATGAAGTCCACATAGATTATTCTGGAGTAGAAATCTGCAGCAGTATTTTGTAATATGATTGTGCAAAAACTTTAATTACTTCTTCGTGCAATAATGCAGTATGTTAAATCTTGGTCTCATACTACTTCCTCCTTTTACTTTCCAAATTTCAAACTCCACTATAAGAGCTAAGCTCTCATGTCTCTCATGGTAGAATTGTCATAAAGCCTTTAAATTGTTACCCCCAAAAAATTTCAATCAAAACTGATTGAAAGCCACCACTGTCAAAATAGGTCTGACTGGAAGCATCCAATAAGTATTCTTTCTCCAGCTTTCTGATTGTACTGCTGGATATTGAGTTTTCTTTGTGATAAATTTTGGTTATAAAGAATCAACCTTCTTCAAAATAAAAAAGACATGTAAAGATATTCTATCAGTAAATTTCTAAAAGAAATGGGATGCACTCATCCTGCTTTTCACTGTAATGCCACTGCTGAGAAACAAAGGTTTGATTAACAAATGCTTTATTTAGAATTTAAATGGGTACTTCTGTACATATCATCAGAGGGGGTACCTTTCATAGTTCTTAAATCTTTATTAACAGCAAACCAAGGTATCCACAGGATCATAGTAGACAGAGGTGTGGTTTGCCAAATGGCTTGAGATGAGTTCCAAAAACATTTTATGCTGATTCAGACATCAATCCTTCAGATAATTTTTTCTAAAACATAATATAATGTAGAGTTTTACATGGAAATTTCGAATAGTAATTTTTATTAGACAATAAACTGTCAACTGGTACAAAGAAGAGAGTTCAGATACAGAGTGTGTCTTTCTGTGAAAGCTATATGCCTTTCAAAGGTAATATTACACACAAATCAGTGTTATAATCTAGCAAAAAGGTAGCAAAGACACTTGGGAGGAAAGGGTGTGATTTCTTTGCCGGTAGTAAACAAAAGGAGAAAGTTTTAAGAAGACATTGGGGTCCGTCTCATAAGACCATTTCACATCAAGTCCACGATGACCAGGCATATAGCCACAGCTGAAAATTATTCTGGACCCTGTCAGATCTTTTAACATCACCTTCATATTTTGATTTGTGAGCCAAATTTTATTAATTCTCTTTTTCTATACTCCTTCAAAAAAGAAGTAGAGAATGAGAAACAGTGATTATTCTAATTGAAAACCCCCAAACTTTTAAAAAGTAATATCCAGCTTTCTTGTTATGACATGGGATGAGTTTATAGCCTCGTGGCTTTGATGAAAATTATAGAATAGAATATAGCAAGACCTGAAAGTGATCACTACATTCAGAAAAGTAAAGGTCTGAGACATTCTTCAGAAAAGCCAACTTTAGTTTCCCTCTGTGAGTGCTACCTGCTTAGGCAGCCATGGAATGACATGGCACAGAATAGGAGAATTTCTGCTCCTTGGGAATACCTTCCAGAACAAGTAGTCTCCCATTGCTTTCAGAAACCACATTGTCAGGACATTGACATTCCTTATCTTGGCAGTTGTGTCATTAATTCAAACTGTTACTTTGGAGGTGGTCTAACAGGTAATATTTGTCCTTGCAGATTTAACAGCTGAGTAAAGAATTACATATATATGGGCTAATGGTGTGTTGAGACTACTGCTTACTGACAGCACACATTATGTCCTTCAGTAAGGTGGAGTTCACAGGTCTCTGCATCTATAGCCACATCTCAATTATCAGTGAACTGTAATCTGATCAATGGCCTGTTACCCCCATATTTTAGCAATCAACACTGTGATTTTTAATTAAAGTTAGCCATTTGTGTGAAATGATTACTCTGTTCATTATCTTGACAATTTCATTACTGTATCAGGTAAAATAAAACATTTATAGCAAGAGGAAAATATATGAGCTACCGTAAGGTTCAAGGAGGTTCATCACCGCAGTTGGCTGAGGCTGTTATCATTAACATCAATGGAACAGGTCACAGTCCCTGGTATGCCACATGCCAGTTATCTTCTTTTAAATGAATTATATATGTATTCATTAAAATTCCCTAAGTACTATGGGAACATGAACATTACAAGCATTTGTACCCTGCTTGCACTTTCAATATCGTGATATGCATGTGCAATGGAGCTTAGAAGGATTTGACTATGAAAGGCTTTGCATGCATGATAATGCATCTAGGAGCTCTGTTGAGTGTTTCACATTCCATATGCAAAAGTTGTTCCTGTGACTTTGACTTCACACCAGCTGAGAATTCAAGAATTCAACTTTGTTCTTTATTTTTTCAAAGTGTACTTCTATGTATTTCTTATAAATCCCAGGGGGTAAATAAGTGCAAGCCCTGAGGAGCAGCCAAAACTTTTCCTGTTTCGATCTGGGAGCTGGTGGGAGAACAAACAAGAGGGGAGTACAGCAGAGGAGCAGGAGACACATCAAGATGATTGTCTCGATGAGAAGTTATCTCTATGTAATTGGGTGTAACCCACCAAATGAAATTATCATCAGGGTCCTTTGGACAGGAATGATTTTTATTGTTCTAATGCTGAAAGATCAACAGCAGCTGAGCTTTTAAAGATGGTTACAGAGATGCTGAACAGAAGGGATCGTTGGCACATGGCCTCTCTGTCACCTTTGAATGTCTTGAGGCTGTTTCTGTTATGCACACTGGTCTGATGTCCAACTTTTACACATCTAGACTGTTGACAGAGGCCGTGCTTTGCAGTTCAGCTGTCATTTTTCTTAAGGGTGAAAGGGCAGAAAAAGGGCTGGAACTGGGGAGAGAAGGGAAGTATAGAGACAGATTGGACTAGGTTTACCACCATTAGGAAAATTCTATTCTTTCCACTTAAGATTTCAGCTTTAATTTTCCAAAGGACATACTGATAATTTCCTTAGCATTGGATACTACTTTTCTTTGAGATCATAAGGCAGCAGAGCAAAGATTTATTTTTTCCCCACTAGAAGCAGCTTCAAAATGATTCAGTGAGCAAATTTCTTGGGAATGATGTTAAATGCTTTTAGGGCATTAGGAAGAGGAACACATGTATTCCAGCTCACATTTTCCAGCTAATTTGCATTTCAAACAGGTCCATCATCTGTACACTGAGTTAATTTCATCTCCAACTGTTGTGTTACCAGGACTGGTTATAATGCTATTTTGGGAGTCAAAGCACCTCAACATTCTGACTTTCTGGATAAGTTCTTGTTACCTGTTGGTTGCACAGGAGATAGAGACTACATCAGCCATTGATTATATAATAAATTGTTGTACTATCAGTGCTAATTAGACATGATCAGACCAAAGGTATCAGTTCTGAGCTTGTTCCAGCTCTGTGTTTCTGTATCCAGACTGTGAATCAAAATGTGGAATACTGACATCTGTTATATATGTATATGTGGAATACTGGTACTATTCATGAAATTACATTACTTTCACTACCCAACAGATTAGAGCAGTCTACATGAAGAAAGAAGGAATCACAAATAGAAAGTTATTTGCATTTTTTGCAAGATGTTGGATAATAGCTTAAATATACCTGAAAAAGACAAGCACTCCTCTCATCAAGGCCCAGTTTTCTAATTATCTTTGACAAGCAGAACTACTGCAAAAGGTTTTATAATACTTGAAATCTATGTATGTCATTTATTATGTCTTTGTAGATACAATGAAACCAAACATGTCAAACATGTTGGACAGGATGCCAACACTGATGGTGTAAGTCCTCTAACAGCCCATCTGCAAGTGAGCTACTGTGTAGGTGTGATAGCCAAGGCAAGCCATGGCTTTAAGTGAAACAGCTCCAAACTGTGGGAGACCAAGTGGTCTAGTGAAATATTTCTTCAGAAATAAGAGGGTCTTTCTTTCTTATCATTAAATATGCCATCAATCTTTTGTCCAAGAAGAAATGGATGTGTTAATAATGCTATTCTCTTAAATATTTGAGCAATGCTTAAGATATTAATGCTATACTGGTACTGTCCATTTATTACTAAAGAGAGAGAAAGATGGCTGATGACCAGAAAGACAAGACACTACAATGTGGAGAAGGAATTGCTTAGAGGTAAAGCTGTAGTGATCTGAGATTGAAGAGGTAAGAGGAGGATAAGGACACACCCTAGGGGAAAGGAAGAAAGTGTAGAGCAAAGATGGGATGTAAATCTGAAACAGTAAAAGTGAAAGTGGTAATCATTTTAAAACAGTGAAGTAGAACATATTTTTAGAAAATTCTACTGTGCAATTATCTCTTAACTTTTACAATACTCAGTTTATTTCAAACATCCCAGATGGTACAGCAGTGTTCTGTAAAATAGCTCTCTGATGGGGTGGGTAGTGTGTGTGTATGTGTGGTGCTCAATATCAATAAAGCCCCTTTGCCTCCTAGACAGTGAAGAATCACTGTGTTTATTGGGACTCTGGAAACATACCTAGAGTCAGCAAATTCCTACTCAGATCAAAATAAAGTAGTTTTCTGTTAAAACTATGTCACATTTTAAGTGCATACTTGGTAAAATCTTATGTAGGATGTGGTAACTTAACCTCTTTTTTGCTTTATTTTATAACATTTTACCTAAATCATGTTTAGCGCACAAATGAGAGAGACTGTATTCAAGAGTTTTGGAAGCAGTGCCCTCCTTGCCAAGGTGGCATATGCCATAACGTCTAGTAAGTGATCTTTTTCAAGAGCACATATGTTAGGTACATATGGATACTGGTAACCAGGAAGATGCCATTAGAAATACTTTTGAGGATTTTATCCTAAATATTCATAAATATTGATGACCTTGAATCTAAACCTAGCTGCAGCATTTTGTAATCATCATGATCATGATCATGATCATGATCGTCATCACAATACTAATACTAATAACAACAGTGGTATTAACAATTAATACTAATACTAATACAAATACTAATAATCCCTTTTCAAAGTTTCCAAATGCCAGTTTAGTATTTTTGTCTTAATGTTGTATGGCATTATGAAATGGCACTTTTTCATCATGTTTACTCCTGCCATCCCTAATGCATTACCAGGTGTGAGATTAATGAGTGGAGCACATGAGACCTGCCACAGTTAATCACATTTGTAACCTTTCAGATACACAGCAGAATATTTCTTGCTGTGAAACATCCTTTACCTTTTAATCTCTGCTGAGATAGTGCTAACTCAACACTGTAAGTTTTTTCGGATGTATTCCAAGTTAAGTCAAATTATTATTCCTCTTTCACATTTTTCTATCAAAGAACTCTTTGTATTTCAAGGAAATATTGAAGTAGTCAGAGAGTGATAGGCATAATAGTAAACTTTTCTGGAATTAGTGAAACATGTAAATAGATGTGAAAGAGGTGGTACTTTTGGTATCATACATAATATTTACAGATAACTTATATAATTTTTAGAATAAGTTCTAGTTCAAAAGTTTACACTTGATTTTCAACTTTGTGTGAAGTGTTAAAAGATTTGTACATACGATGAGCCTATTCATGTGCTCATATATGTCACTGAATATAGGTAGAAATATGTAAGGCTTGAAAATTCCAAATTAATATTTTTTACTTCTAGAACCATGTGAAAGGTCTCCATGTGAATAGATGTATCTATTTGTTCACATGTATTTTTAATTGCAATTTTAGGAATGTTGATCTAAATATTATTAATAATTCTCAGGGGAATTTAACATATATAGGTTTAAAAAATACTCAGAATCATAAAATCACAGAATGGTATTGGTTAGAAGGGATTTTAAAAGTCATTTAGTTCCAGTTACCTTGCAATGGGCAGGGACACCTTCCACTACACCAGGTTGCTCAAGACCATCTAGCCTGACCTTGAACACTTCTAGGGAGAATCCACAACTTTGAGCAACCTATTGCAGTGCCTCAGCACCCTTACAGTAAAGAACTTTATTTTTGATCTAAACCTACCCTCTTTCAGTTAAAAGCCATTCCCTCTTATCACTACATGCCTTTGTAAAATACTTTCCAGCCTTCTTGTAGCTCTCCTGTAGGTACCAGAAGGCTGATATAGTCTCCCTAGAGCATTCTCTTTTCCAGGAAAACAGTCCTCTCTTAGTCCACCTTCCTAGGAGAGGTGCTCCAATCCTTGTATCATCTTTATGAGCCTCCTGTGGACTTTTTTCAGCACGTCTATATTCTTTTTATGTTGGGGGCTGCAAAGCTGGGTCTCATGAGAGCAGAGTAGAGGGGGAAGAATCACCTCCCTTGACCTGCTGGTTGCGCTTCTTTTGATGCAGCTCAGGATACATTTGGCTTTCTGGCCTGCAAGTGCACATTGTTGGTTCATGGTGAGCTTCTGGCAAACCAGCATCCCCAAGTCCTTTTCCTCAGGGCTCCTCTCAATCCATTCTCTGCAGCCCAGAACAAGTACAAGTGCCCTGGGTCAGGGTTATCCTAAGCACAAATACAATCCTTGTCAAATTTCAAAAAGTTCACATAGGCGCACCTCCCAAGCCTGTCAAAGTCCCTCTGGATGGCATCACTTCCACCCAGCATGCCAGCTGTACCATGCAACTCGGTGCTTGCAAACTTGCAGAAGGTGCACTCAATCCCATCATTTATCTCATCAGGTCCCATGGACTTGGGCACCTCCCGGTTCTTTAGACGTTCTTGCACCTGATCTTTTCCTCCAGTGGGTGGTAGGTAAGCAAGCAGTAATAAATGAGTTTCTTCATTATTTGATGTTACAGGAAGAATTCACTCAAAGAATGAAAATCAAGCTATTGCTTCTTTAGTCCACTTTGTCTGACCCTGACATTACTAAGAAAAGGCCTTTTGCTTGACATTGCAATGCAGGATCCAACACCTTGCCTCGGCTTGTTTTGGTTGAAGCTGACTTTAGCTTGTTTTGGCCATGATAACTATTGTCTAGAAGTCGTGTAACTGACACATAAATTATTTTTAATTCTTGTTTATCTTTGTGCAGTTTTATAGTGCAATGTCTTATGCTAGTTAATGGACAATCATTCTAAGGAGAATGATAATGTGGTGTAGAAGCAGAGGGGCCTGGTACTACAGGCAGCAGCCCTAGGTAGTGAACACTAACCTTGATATTCAACTCATATGAGTTATAACAGTGGAGGGTGTGAAAGGCTGGGGAGGGTTCTGACTACACTGTGACCTGCTTAGAAGGACGAACACTGCCTGGAACGAGGAGCTTTTATCTCAGGGGCAACACCACATGAAGACCCAACCTAAACAGGCTCCCACAGAGTGAGAAGGCCCACAACAAAAATTAAACAATAGGATTGGAGATTTTGCCCTAATAAATCAGGCATGCATCTGTGACCAGAACGGCAACTGCCTAGAATCTACTGTAAACCCTCTTGTTATGCACAGGAGATGTGCTTACAATAGCAAAAACATTTTTGGCTACCAAAATTAATTCCACGTACTGAATACATATTTTATAGCTACATACAGATAAAAATATATATACTTGAAATAGGGAAATCCATAGAAAGAAAAATCACAAAAAGTATTCTAAATATAACGGCAAATACTATATATCATCGGCTACAGATACTTAATATTTAAAACCTTTTTTATGTTTTGGAAATCTAGATTTTAACATGATCCATCTAGAAACTTTCAGACAGCACTAATGCTGCAGTAGTCTGTACACTCTTAATACTAAACCTATAATTTTATTCAGACTTTTAAATCTAATTTCACAGAAATTTCCTATATTAAAAGACAACAAAGAGAAAAACCCCAAACCCATTGAAAGTAAAAATAGTGCTCATTCTTGAAAAATAAATGGAATGTTTAGGAACAGAATGATAATATGTTTTAAAAAATTACTATTACCTGTATTTTCTTTTTATTCAGATCAAATAAATTGCTTTTCTAAAAGGTGAATAATAAGAAAAACTGGCTTTAATTAAATGAATAGCTCAAGCTACATTTTATGAACGTAATTATATCATATGTGCTCTGCAATAGCATTTAAAATCACCTTTGTTCCACTGAATGCTACCACTAATATCAGTACTTTAAAAGCATGCATACTTATTTTTACAGATTTATGTTTTTAACATTTGTTTTATAGTATTGATCCAATGATACAAACCATAAACAAATTTACATTAATCTTATTCAAACCTCTATCTCATCTTGATTTTTTTTATTGTTGTATTCTTGTTTAAAGTTTACTGTTCACATACCTTTGACGAGTTAATATCTGGTTCCTCTGTCCTTATCTACTACATTTTATAAAGACCCCATGGACTGAACATTCCATAATATCTAAAGCCATTAAGTACTCAACGAATTTTTCATTATTACCATTCCCTATTTGCTTCAATTTCTAACTCTGAGTAAGACCTGAAACTTGTCTCATCTCATCTAAGCTGAGAGGCTTCAGAGCTGTATTATATATAAGTCCTATCAAGATTCACAAACTATGCATTCCTTCATCTGCTTCTCCTGAGGGACCTCATGCATCTGATCATACCTACCAGATGGCTTGGTCTTTATAAAACAAAGCAAACACTACTGCTTTCAGTAAAAACACAGATAGGAAAAATCAAATGCCTCATTCTTCCCTTGGCTTTCTAGCCCACAAGTCAGAATTCTTACACATTATGGAAAGACTACATTCAGTGTCTTTCACAGCCACTCTTCTATCTTCTGTGTCTTAACATCAAGATGTAGACTAATCTCCAATGTCAGAAAGGATTTATATACCATTGTCAAGAAAACAGGCAAGATGAAAATAGTTTTTAAGTTATTGTGAAGCACTCACCTGGAATACAGGGGAATTAATTATTTTCTTTCTTGAAGAATTATCACTATTAAGCACTCAGTCTGTGGAGCATATACCTCACCAGAAGTCATGCTTCATCATAGTGACTCCAGGAGTTCCATGAGAGAGTTGCTTACTGTTTTTTTCTTGTTTATTTCATGTATTTTGATTCCTTTAGTTTTTTTCAATTGCCTCAGATGATTGATGGTGTTACTTGTTAATGGTATTACCTCCTTCTGAAGCAACCTAGAAGGACCTGTCGTGTCACATAAATGTCCTAAGGATCTGTATGTTATTAATTTATTATTGAAATACATAGGATTTTAGGAGTTGAAATATAATTGAGAATCTAAATGCACTTGAATTTGGAAACATCCACAAAGATATATACTTTTATATATATATATANAAATGATGTTGATAATATAGAGATGTTTTCATTATTGCTTAGCAGACTTACGCAGAACCAAGGCCTTTTCTGCTTTTCACACTCCTGCACTGGTAAGGAGCTTGGAGGTACAAGGGAGGTTGGGAGGAGACACAGCTGAGACAGGTGATCCAAATTGACCAAATGACTATTCCAGACTGTATGACATCAGGCTCATTTAATAAAGTGGGAGGAAGGAGGACAAAGAGGGAAACAGTGTGATGGTATGATGGTGCTGGTGTTCCTGAGTGACTGTGATGGGGCCCTGCTTTTCCAGTGATGGCTGAACACCTGTCTGCTCATGGGAAACAGTGAATTAACTTTCTTTTGCTTTGTTTGACTGTATGGCTTCTGCTCTCCCTAAGAAGCTCTCTGTCTCAACACACAAACTTTCCATCTTTTATGCTTCCAATTTTCTCCCTGATTCAGCTGGTAGGAGAATGAATGTTTCTGCATGGTACTTGGTTGTTGGCTGGGGTTAAACCACAACCCACTTCAAAGAATGTTGTCTATAGATCTTAGAATGATTTAGTGTGGAAAAGACCTAAGAGATCATTGCATCCAAATGTTAACCAAGTCCACCACTCAACCATGTCCCTAAGTGCCATATTTATATGTCTTTTAAATACCTCCAGAGACGGTGACTCAAACATTTACCTGAGCAGCCTGTACCAATGCTGCTTCTGTGAAGAAATTTTTCCTACCATCAATGATAAATTATGGAAAAGGGCTTGGGGAGCACTTTCAGCAGCTCCCTCCATATCCTTGGGAAGATCCCCTCCAGCCCCATAGACCTGTGTGCATCTTAGTCTGTAGCAGGTCGCCGACCATTCTTCCTATGGGAGCTTCATTCTCCTCCCCGTCCATGTCTTTAGCTCAGGGGCTGGGTACTTATAGAACAACTGGTCTTACTATTAAAGTCTGAGACAAAGAAGGTATTAAGTACCTCTGTTTCCCTCAGCTCTTGTCACTAAAAATAAGATTCAGTGAGTGGAAAGTGGAACTATATTAATTAATCAGGAGAAAATCAGGAGAAAAAGAAGAAGCTGAAAGTATCCTAAGTCAGGTACAAAAATATCTCAATCAGATTTTTTGCCAAGTTATGAATGGAAATTATCTGTATCACCATGTCTTGTTCAATATAAGCAATCTTACAGTCCTACTTTCAGTTTATAACTAAGAATGCAACATTTCAACATGTGACTAGGGCATTAAATTTACAGTTTCAAGTACAGTACTTTATATTGCTTTGCACTTTCTCTTGAGTACTGAGTCCTCCCAAACCAGCTCAGTAGCTTCAGCCTCGATTACTTCCCATCAAAGTCAAATTTCCCTAAAGTTCTGACTCATGTTTCTCTAAGATCCACTGTCTCATTCATCTCTGCCTTTTGTCCTCATGTGGAGAGTGGGTTCTGGTACTACCTCTGGTGCTGTGCAACATGAACCACTACAGGAGCAGTGCTGTGGGATGGAATAATATAGTTAGCCCAGGAACAGTGAAGCAGGTCAAGCATGTGCACTGCAGACTCAGGGTTCCACTGACTGTATCCTATAGAGATGAAAATATAATTGTCATCTAATTAGATTGTATGCAAGATGGAGAGGTATCAACCAGATAACAAGCTTCATCACAGCATATGGATTATCTTAGTGACTAGTAAAAATCTGCTTATTTGCTACAAACTAGACAGAGCTATGTTTAGATGACAATCCCTACTACATTTTCTGAATGTATTTTATTCCTCTAGCACCTAGAAATAAAGGGACACTCACACCAGTCAGTCTCAAAAAGGTTTGTTGGTGATTGTTTGATACGCAGAATTTGACTTGGAGTCTTTCATTTAGTAGTGTAAGTATGGTCTCAGATCACTTACAGACCTAAACATTTTTTGTGAGGAATACATCTCCTGAAGCCTTGCTGGAAGCTCAGTAGATGTAAATTAGCACTTCCCATCTCTTGGTAGCCACAAGCCTTTGCAGCTCTTCACATGTCAGCTGGTGGAAATGTAGACTCCTGTGGAGTTAATAGGCAGCTCAGCAGGGTTTTGGAGAAGCTAGGGTGACATATTGGAGTATAGATTTATAAACAGGATAAGACTTATTGTCAATTTATGTTAAATCAGATGATGCATGGAAAGTATGAGCTAGTCTGAGATACTTGGGGAGAGAAGATTCTATGCTTTACTACAGGAAAATAGCAGGCATGTGGGCAATTACTGCAGGCCCTAAGGTCACAAAGAAAATCCTTAGCAAAGATTTTAAATCCAGGTTGAAGTCCTGATGCATACCATCACCTCTCTTTGCTTCTTTTTTTCTTTTTATTTAAATGTGAATATTTCAGAAAGGTTATTCAGTTCTGCATTAATCAAGCAGCATGTTTCAGCAAGTAGGATTTACACAAAGGGTGAGGTTTCAGAGATTATCAGTGTTTCCCACACCTTATCTGCAAAGCAAGTCTTAATAGTAGGAAAACACAGCTTGAAGTCAGATACAGTTGATTTCAGTGGGAATTGCTCAGCCCCCTGCTACTCTATTTCAATGGGAGACAGCATGGGCTAACTGCACAAGATATGAATGCTCTGTCAGCTTCTAAATGGGTGACTTGTAAGAATAAAGTCAAAGCATTTCTTTGAACTTCTACAAGTGTGTATTTCTCTCTCTTTTTTCCTTTTTTCCCTCCTTTTCTTTTAATTTACCGATATTTTCCACTTATTTTTTTTCTAATTAAATTGGCAGTAGTTCAAGAGTAAAACATCCCAGTCCATATGTCACTGTGTTCATTGCAGGCGAGTGTGGTAAAAACATAGCAACCTCTTCTATGTTTTTTCAGTAGACTGTAATAAAATTGTGTTTATTAGTTATGTGATTAAACCAAAATACCAGTTTTGCTTTGTTTTAAAGAAAGCTAAAACCTAGTGTCTTGAATACACAATTAGCCTTCTTAAACAAGTAAAATAATTTTTAAAATAAGATTTCAAGGCTTTTTCCTCTGTCTTTTACAAATGAGGCCGTACGCCTAAATTTCAGAGAGTCAATGAACTGTGAATAGATTAAGGTCTGGTTCACTTCCATTCCCCACTGCATAGCTGATTAGATATATGTTACTTTTCCAATAGATACAAATTATCTGGGAGGAAATGTATCACCAACATTATTATGTGTTTACCATGACTGGGAGGATTGTGTGACATCTTAAAGCTGGAGCGAAGAGTGCTTTAGATTTCCACAGCCAGAGTTCCGTGAGGTAGATCCCAGCAGTGAGCCAGGAGTGTTTCTTTATTGCACCCTTACTCCACGATAGTAGCAAATTCCCATGGATTTTTGGGAAGCAAAACATGACAATTTCATATCTCTTCTACTGGTGCCAGTTTAATGCTGGATTTTAAATACATTCACATTAAAAGATTATTTGTGCAGTTATTTCTCCCCATGGAGGGGTTACCTCCTATAAAGCTAGCACTTCATTATTTCACAGAAGTTTTCCTCCCAGAGCATGTCTTCACATTTTTAAAATCTGACCTTGCTTCTTACTTTTCATATCCATTCATCAGTGGCTTTTTTATATTGTGATTCCTATTGTTAACACCCAAGCAAATATGGCTGCATATATTTCTGCATATGTATGTGCGAAGGACTGCATCCCAGATCTACTTATATTTATTCACTATTCTCATTACTTAAGAGCATAGGAAAGCCCATAAATACCTAAATTTACTGTCCTGGTCTGTAGCCTGTCTCTGACAATGGCCAAGATTTAGGGAAATAGGGATCTTTACAGTGTTACTTCCCCAGACACACCCTCAAAAGGCTTCCAATCTAAATCAGGGATTTTTTTTTTTTAAGTAATTTTTTTTACTGTGGGATGACCTCGTGCAAAGCAGCTCGTAGAGAAAGACCTGGAGGTCCTGGTGGACAACAAGCTGTCCATGAGCCAGCAGTGTGTCCTTGTGGCCAAGAAAGTCAATGATATCCTGGGCTCTACTAGGAAGACTATTGTCAGCAGGTAGAAGAAAATGATCCTGCCCCCCTACACTGTCCTGGTGAGGCACATCTGGAGTTCTGTGTGCAGTTCTGGGCTCCTCAGGACAACAGAGATATGGAGCTCCTGTAGCAAGCTGATGACTAAAGGGCTGGAACATCTCTCTTATGAAGAAAGGCTGAAGCATGTGGGCCTGTTCTGCCTCGACAAGAGAAGACAGAGAGAGGGGACCTCATCTTGTATACAAGTATCTGAAGGGAGGATATCAGGAAGATGGATCCAGGCCCTGCTCGCTGGCACCAAGCAATAGGACAAGAGGCAACAGGAAGAAACATGTGCAGGAAGTTCCACCTGAACAAGAGGAAGAACTTTACATTGTGGGTGACCATGCACTGGAACAGGCTGCCCAGACACGGTGTGGAGTCTCCCTCACTGGAGATATTCAAGCATCGCCTGGACACAATGCTGTGGTGTGTGCTTTAGGAAGACCCTGAGTGAACAATGAAGTTTATCAGATGAGTCACTGTAGTCTCTGCCTATTCTATGATTCTGCAATTAGGACACTTTTACCTTTAATAATCCTTGATGAACCTGTTTTTAAATGTTTTTTATTATTTTATCAGCTTTATTTTTAGAACTTATAAACATTTGGATTCTATATTATCTCATGGTACCATTTTTAAAGGTTTAACTTTGGAAAGCTGCTTCTCTTCAATGCCTATTTATTGAGAAAATAAATAAAAAAAGGAAACCTGAGTTTCACATAGCAGTCAAGAGGTCAATTCACCGTGCGTTTAAGCAGGATTATATTGATGTGATATATTTTTCTTTCTACTTCCTTTTTTTAATGGTTCTTATGATCTTGTTTACCTTTTTTTTTGATACCTATTTACTACTGATGTTCCATAGTGTCATCCAAAGAGTCTCAAATAACTTCTTCTTGAATGGCAGCAGCCGATTTAGAGATTTTAAAATGATAGATGCAATTCACAGTTAATGAAAATGTAAATGTCTTATTTTTTCTGGCCATAAATAAAGGTATTGTAAGTATTTTGGTTACAGATTACTTCATTTTAGTTTGCATATTTTATAATTAAGTTGGGACTGATTTCAACTAATATCATATTTTTATATAATCTTGGCCAAAATCTTTCTTACTCACTTTTTCCAGGGAATCTTGGATGTAAATCTCTCCCTAAGAAATCTGTGATTCCTATTTTGCTTTGAAAGCTGTAAATAGCTCATTACATTTCCAGATTAAACTTGTCATCTGTTGCCAAAATGGAAACCAGTGGTATAAATCAACTAACAATTGCCATGTAGAACTTCTGAAGTACTTCAAGTGGTAACTGTTCATATTTTCCTCTCTTTTATATGTATTCTCAACCTGCAAACATTTGTCTTTGTCCTTTATGTCTTGAAATTGAGTCTGTTTTTGAAATCACACATTTCATTCCATATTTAACAACTCCCTATATTAACGTTGTCAGTATTTTTAACCTACTTCATATCGATAAATTCCACATTCTCTACCTGTTTGAATACTCAGTGTGGAAATATATTAGTATTTGTTGAAGAAATATCTGAATGAGAGAATGGCATCTGAACGACAGTACAACAACTGTACTGTCTGAAATTGAGAAAAGAAACTAAACTGGAAATACATTATTTTTCTCTGTCTTTCTTTGCTAACTACTTAGTCTAGATTATGTGGCAAGGTTTAGTTAATATACCTCCTTTTATGACTCTAATTATTCTTAAAAAAAATAGAATTTTGCCTATTGAAACTGCCAGAAGCTACTACCAGGAACAGGGATATGTATTAATGACATGATTGTGCAGCAGCCCAGAGATTTTATTTTGATTAAGTATCACACTGCCTATAAAATGCAATTGTTGTCCTGTTTAGATTAATGATTTTCTTATTAACCTCCTATTATGCAGGCTATTATACATCTTGTTTTCACATGGTCTCCATATAGATGAATGGTCCCTTATAAACTCTTCTTCAGATGAAATAAACAACTGTGAATTTCAGCAACCTTAGATTCTCATAGAAATTTTCATCAGGTTCAACTATGTTGGTTTCAAGACCCTTAATCCCAAATTGATTTTTTTTTTGACATAACAATCATAACTGTTATGAGGATGTGAAATTTATAGTAAATATAGACAAAAGCTAAAGACTCGTTCTCTCAATAGCTCATCTAAGGGTTACTTGTGATTAAAGATTTTTTTTCCTGTATCATTAATGCTTGTGTGTGTCTGTGTGTCTGTGTGTGTTAGGATCTTAATAATTTTAGTTGCAATACAACAAAGAATCTTGACAACAGTTAACAGAGCACAAACAGCAAGATTAATAGATCTAGACTCACACAAGAAATTCAATTCCTGAAAACCACAGCCTTGTAGTGTAAGACAATTTAAAATAAAAAATGAATAGGCAGTATTAGTATTTGGAAAAAAATTGCAAATAGGATGGCGAAGGATGTGTGATTGTCCTTAGGTGCAACAGCATGCACCTTCACAACTTTTCCATTTTACCACTTTCAATCACTTCCAAGGGACTATTTTCTGCATTGAATTGCTCCAGAACTCTGTGGGGTAACAATATGATTTCCTGCAGCATGTCCCTATTGTTTTGAGTATGGGTGCCCTGAAGGGAAGGCACACATCGGGCTCTGAGCAGAACCCAGGAAGGGGAGTGGCTGATACATCAGCAAGAGGCCTGTTATATGCTGACTCTGAGCTTCAAGAAGAAATCTATTCCAGTATTGTATATTTGTTTAACCTTCACAAGCATTCCAAAGAGCACTCATTTTTATCTGATCAGAAACATGAGATATTTTGTTTCAAAGGGATGCTACCTCCTTTACCTGAAATACATCTTTCCATTCTTGAATATAGAAGTCAAGGAAACATTAAATATCAAGGACAAAGAATACAAATCAGAACAGTTTCAGATAAGAGGTAAGCTGTTACAAAGACAGATGTAAAATAATTTCTATATTTAGGGGAATTTTTAAACAAAGGAGTTGATCTTTGAAGATTTAACAACATAGATTTGCTAAATTTTAGGCCTTGCTAGAGCATTCTCTAGTAAACTGGAAGGTAAGACCTTAAGAAATCAATTGTATACATATGTATACATGTGCAGAGGCACACACAGAGACATGACTTTTTTTTTCTGCAGCATGCATGCTTTCTGTCAAGAAAGAAAAACAAAAAAGGGCCTTTCTATGGACATTTCAGGACTGAGTTAGTCGTGATCTTGATGCCGCTCAGTCAAAGTCAGAGGAATTCTTCTGTCTTTGACCAAATGTTACCTTTATGAATTATATTTTTAGCACTGTGTGAGCAAACCACTTTTCAGTTAGTGCTCCCTTTTTGGCAAACCATGCCCAGTCACAAAGACATGTCATGTTAGATATTGAAATATGTGCAACTTACATTCTGTAATGCCAGTGCAACTTTGCATTGTTCACCATGCCAGGGAAAAAAATTAAGGCTGATAGAATCCAAAATACATCTACTTTGGGCTGTGTGAGTAATTTGACACTGTTAACAGGAAAAGGATTAGAGATTAATGTTTATCAAGTAATTCTTCTTTACTTTAGGTATGACTGATACCCAGTTCCCAGCATACTCCCTGGGAACATGATGAAAATAGTATGGATAGGCTACCCCAAAATAAAATATTTCCAAAAGTTACTCTTCCTAAAGTTATGTTTCATACAATTAAACAAGTAGAATTCCTATATTCCTAACCTGTTTCTGGTGAAAATAAGCATCAACAGCTTGTTTTTAATTATCCATATTAATATACTCTTTTTAAGATCTGTTCTTAGACCACAGATATGGTACAGCAAAATGACCTAACCTGTCTCAAGGACTCCTGGAATGATCTGCAGTGCATCCCTTTCCACTCAGCATATTCCATGATTCTATGATTCTACATTAGCTGGGCAGCAATGTGCCTTCATATTTTGATCAAAGCTATGAGTTTTGACCAAAAGTATTCTCCTCAGAGATAAATATTGACATTAACATTGTTTAATATTTTCTTCTATGCTCTGGACCTTGGGAAAGAATCCACCCTTCCCAAGTCTGTGGGTGACATCAAATTGCTGCCTTACAGAGGCAAGTAAGCATGAGGGAACAATTCCTATTAAGAATTGCTTTGGGACTTCAGAAAAGTCCTGCACTTGGAGGAGAATGGCCCCATGAAATTGTCTAGGCTGAGCAACATCTCTGCAGAGACAGAAACTGAGTGTTGCGTGAGCAACAAATTGAACATGGATCAATTTTCTTTGTGTGTTTCTTTGTGAATCTTAACCAGCTACAGCATCAAAAGTATTGTTGGTAGGTTGAGGGAAACTATTAGTCTTCTGTAAGACTCTGCATCAAGAATGGTTCACTTTTGAAACAGAAATATCAGCAAATAGAGATGACTGTCAAAGTGACACAAAGATGTCTGGGAAATGGAACAGAAGGCATACAAGGCCTACTTGAAGAATATAGTTTGTTCATCTCAAGAAGAAACGTATCAGAGAGTCGAATAATCTGTTGGTGGGAGGTTAAAAATTGGATGTTGACAGACTGTTCTTGAAAATACACAACAAGCTGAGTGGTGCTGTTGACACATCCTAAAGGATGGGATGTTGTCCAGAGGGACTGAGACAGGCTAGAGTGGATACATGGGAGTCTCCTATGGTTTAACAAGGCAAAGTACAAAGTCCTGCACTTGGGTTGGGCAATCCCCTGTACCAATACAGGCTGGAGGATGAACAGATTTGAAATCCGAGGAGAATTTGGGGTGCTGATGGATGAGAGACTGGACATGACCAGCAATGTGCACTTGCCAGAAAGCCAAACATGTCCTGGGCTGCATCCAAAGCAGTGTGGGCAGCAGGGAGAGGGAGGGGATTCTGCCCCTCTGCTACGCTCTGGTGACACCCCACCTGCAGTGCTACATCCAGCTCTGGGGTCCCAGCACAGGAAGGACACTGACCTGTTGGACTGAGTCCAGAGGAGGCCACCAAGATGATCAAAGGGAGGGAACACCTCTGCTATAAAGAAAGGCTGAGAGAATTGGGTTTGTTCAGTTTGGAAAACAGAAGGCTTCAGAGTGGCCTAATTGCAGCCTTCCAGTATTGGAAGGGAACTTGCAGGAAAGATGAGGCAAGACTATTTACAAGAGCATATAGTGACAGGAAGAAGGGGAGTGAGTTCAAATCGAAAGAGCAGGTTTAGATAAGATATTAGGAAAAATTCTTCACTGTGAGAGTGGTGGTGTCGAAACAGGGGGTCCCTTGATGCAAGAGTAATTAGCATTGACTCCATGATGCAGAAGGCATGAAAGACACTTTATTATAGTGTAGTATTAAGAAATCTACAGCTCTTATAGGAACAGTAGTGGACTTAAGACCTGATTGGTCTTAAAGTGAAAACCTCTAACACTATCAGTGTGCTATGAATAGCACACTCTAGCAAACCATATCTATAAACAATGGTTACAGAAAGAGAGATAATGATTGTTTGAATTCTTTTCCTCTAAGATTCTCAGGCTTAGCCTGTGAGAAATTGTCTCTGTTCTTTCTTCAACTGAACTGAGAATATCCACATGGTGGGGTGCAGAACAGGTTGTTCAGTGAAGTTGAGGATGCTCCATCCCTTGCTATGTTCAAGGTCATGTTAGATGTGGCTCAGAACAACCCGGTCTAGTTGAAGATGTCCCTTCAGGGACATCCCCCTGAAGGGGGATGGAACTAGATGATCTTCAGGGTCCCCTTCCAAACCAAACCATTCTATGATTCAAAAAAAGACAGTGGTCAAAACCTGTAACAGACAAATTCTAAGTCTGTGAAGAAAAAATATTTTCATGACACCGTTTCAACACAAGAACAGGAACACTGTGAAATCTTAATAGAGATTTTCCTAATTTGTCTGAATTTTTGAAACCAGCTCTCCATTGAGCAGGTTGTCATACTTACGGCCCCAGAAGTTCCTTCCAACCAAATTTTTTGATGATGTTGTGATTTTCTCCCTAGATCTAGGATACATTTTGTTCTTAAATCTGAAATTTTTTATGTTCAACAGAAGTGATCAGGTTTGCAAGAAGATTCCTGAATAATTTTTCTTGGCTGCTGATGCACAGAAGATCATCCTTTAAGTGATTTTCTGCTCTGGCCTAACTTTTAAAACAGTGTCAAGGGCAGTGAATATATGAGATCTACCAGTGTCCGTCATTACAGTGTGGAAAAAAACGGTGTAGAAATAATCAGTTGATTGCTCATTTTCTTACTATGGAAATTAAAAACTAAAAGCCAGGAGAAGACATTACTCTCATTCCATATACTACATAAAAAATTATGTGCAAAAGGTACGTGAGTTAAGGTACTAGAGAAATCATATGCCCAAACAACATATCTAAAATTAGAACAAATTACTCCAAATCTTCATTTCCAGATGGAAGATCATATGAAAAGACAGTAGTGAATGAAATAAAATAATTATTTGCATGTTACGCTGTGCATTGTCTTCAAAGGAATAGTTAATTACAGGTTGTGAATTATTTTTATACATCATGGAATGATTCGTGAGGGCATTAAGGGAGAATTTCATAGTTAGGGGCAGACATTGAGATTCTCAGATTATGTAAATCAGTCCTTTTCTTTTTGCTTCTCTCAAGATACACCTCTGTATTCCATCAGAAAATCTAGTGTACAAATATCAAATAAACAGCTTCACAGTTAGACTATCATGTATTAGTATTTAACTTTTGAATATTATAGTAAATTGAATTTAATTCTGCCATTGAAACCAGCTCTACAGGTCTGCATCATTAAGTAAAGGAACTGGATTTTGTTTCCTATTGGTTTTATACCATTCTCCAAGTCTTTGCAAATACAGCAACAACAAAAAAGAAGTGGTAGCCTGAAGCTATTCCACAGCAAACTGTGATCTTGTCAGATCTTATCAGCTCAGACAAGTTGGTCCTGGTCTGTAGCTGGGGCAACTGCAGCAGGGAAAAAATGAATTTACGGGATGCTCCTATCTTTGGAGTTTCAGTCTGGTACTGCTACAGCAAATGGTTTCAATCTTTACTGCATGTTTTCCAGCTGACTTTTTCCTGATTGAAGTTTTGCCTTCCTTTCCTGAGTTTGAGAACAGTGACTTCCAGCTTTCTTTGTGGGTGAGAAGGCAGAAAGATGGAATTCAAACTCTGCTTTTCTGATACATCTACGGAATATGTTAGTTTTGTATAGTTTCATGGCTGCATATGATCCCCACAAAAATACTTTAGCAAAATGCCTTTTTCTAGTCTTTAGAAAAAACTTTTGTGTGACAATGATGGACATGAAAATAAAAAGAAGACTAGGTGATGGAAAATTCTATGTTGAGGAAAAGCATGGACAGAGTAAAAAAGGAGAATATAATACATAATAAAACAAATATATCAATATCCCGTTAATCTGAATTCTTGCTTAAAATTAATGAAAAGGGAACTTCACTCTTCTTTGTGCATTCCTGTCTTCATTGCACACATGGTTTGATGTGCAATGAAGGACCGAATATAATAGGGTATACTGGGATTTGAAATGGAAAGAATGACACCTGGTTGATAATGTAGGAGGGAAGAAAAGAAAAAAAAAACACTCACAAATGATAGAAAGAAAAATAAGAAATTAAAGTGGTGAAAGAAGAAAAATAAAGATGAATGAAAGTGAATTAAAAGACAAAAGAAAGAAGAAAATATTTGAAAAAGAATGAAACAAGGCAACCTGGTCTTGTATTAGATATAACCATAATGTTAAGACCCATAGCCCACATGTAACTACCTACAAACTAACATCTAATCTCAAATATCTTAACCTCAAAGCAAATCCCAGCTGAAGTGTTTAAAAACATCAACAATATGCATATGTTTTACATAGATGGTGTCTTAAAAGTTTATCTGCTTCCAAAGATTTTTCTCTTTTTGGTATTCCTCATGACTCCTATTTCTTCCATATAAATAAAAAAAACACTTAGTAATTAGGCTGCAGGTACATGTAGCACACCTCTTTCCCTTGATAACACCCAGAAGCTGATAATTCAATACCAGCATAAAAAAAATCTTGATTTTGAAATATTTATTGAAATCCAAAATAATATCTCACCATTGTACAGAATAGAGGACTACTTGAGTTTTCTTCCTGTTCTCATTCTCTCTTGAGGAGAGTTGGGGCACTTTATTTTCTGGGGCATCTTAACTCTTCTTCTTAACTCTTCAGCTCAGAGGGGAAAGGTATGCTTCCTCAGCATCTGTCTTTAATAATTTCCATCATTCTGATATGTTCTCCCTGTGGAAAGGTATGGAGACAGAACCAATTTTTGTGATAGGACTAGTTCTTTTCAATACTGAAGTCTGCAATTTTGTGTGGCCTTTACTGTACGGAAGATGCTCAGAATTCATCTGTGTGAGGATGAAACATAATACACTACTTTCAGAACAAACATAAGTCAAAAGAACATGCTCAGTTTGTGTTTCATTTACTAACTGAGCCTTGAATAAAATTCTTATTTAGATTCCTTATAGCAAAGAATAATAATAAAGGAAAAGACAGAGAGAGAGAAGGAATGAGAGAACTGCAGAATCACAGATTATGCTGAGTTGGAAGGAACCCACCCAGATCATCAAGTTCAGCTTCTGGCCCTGCACAGCACCATCCCCAAGAGTCACACCATGTGCCTGAGAGTATTGCCCAAACTCTTGAACTCTGTCAGGTTGGTGCTGTGACCACTTCCCTGGGGAGCCTGTTCAGTACCCAACCACCCTCTGAGTGAAGAACATTTTCCTGATATCCAGCCTTAACCTCCCTGACACAATTTCAGACAATTCCCTTGGGTTCTGTCACTGTTGCCACAGAGCAGAGATCAGTGCCTGTCCCTCCTCTTTCCCTCATGAGGAAGATGTAACAGCAGTGAGGTTTCCCTCAGGACTCCTGTGCTCCAGGTGGAACAGACCATATGCACTCAGGTTCCTCTCAAGGCCTTTCCCCATTCTCATGACCCTCCTCTGGACACTCTCTAATAGCTTAATGTGTTTTTTTATATTACAGTGCCACAGCACTCGGGGTGAGGCTGCCCCAGTGCAGAGCAGAGCAGGACAATGCCCTCCCTTGCCCGGCTGCCGATGCTGTGCCTGATGCCCCCAACACAACTGATGCTCCTGACTGCCAGGGCCCTGCCAACTCATGTTCAACGTGCATTGACCAGGGCCCTTAGGTCCTTTTCAGCAGCACTGCTCTACAGCCTCTCATTCCCCAGTCTGTACAACCAGGGTTGCCCCATCCCAGGTGCAGATTCCATCACTTTCCTTTGTTGAAGTTGATTGCCCAGTCCTCTAAATTGTCAAGGTCACTCTGGAGGATCTCCCTGGCTTTGATGGAGTCAACAGCTCCTCCCAGTTTTGTATCAGCTGTGAACTTGCTTAGTATCCCTTCCAGTCCTGCATCCAAGTAATTTTTGAAGATGTTGAGGAGCAGAGGGACAAGGATGGAGCCCCACAGAACTCCACTAATGACAGGTCACCATCTGATGTCACCCCATTCACTGTAACCCTTTGTGCCCCACCCATGAACCAGTTGCTCACCCGTCCCATGATGTGTTTGTTCAGCTGTGCTGGACATTTTGTTCAGGAGGATCTTGTGAGAGACAGTATTGAAAGCTTTACTGAAATCCAAAAAGATTTCATCAAAGAATACTTTGTATAAATTTCTTCACAATATGGGGGAATCAATAAAGTACAAAAAATATATCACTTTGAAAAATAGCGTGTGCTTTCTGTAAGTAAATTTTGGTAAAAACAAATTTTCAGAGAAATCTAAGCTATTCATAGGAGTCTGCAAATCCTGGACAAATAAATATGATGCATAAAAAAAATCGAGATCCCTTTGCCCAGGAGGTTCAAGAGTGCTGTGAGGTCACTTCCAGTCCCACTATGTTATAAGCCAGAAACCACAGTAATCTTTGAGAATCGTTCCCCAGAGAAAAGAGAACCATAGTCTGCTCTTTCTGAGGCACCACACTTTCTTTTTTTGATACAGTGCTGCTCCTTTTTAGATATATTTGTTGATAGAGCTCATTGATTTCTCTTGAGATTTCTATCAAAAAACACCTTGGTAAGTTTATAAGGTGAAGCATGGGAGATACTGCTGTTATTATTTCATGACCTGGAAGACCTTTCCAGGTATAGAAAGTAATCCTAAACCATCAGGGCTCAGTCTGCATTGTAATGCATATAAGCCTTTAGAAATGCTGTAGGAGTATCCTTGCAATTCATGTAAGTGTCAGTCATTAATGTCAGCATATCTAATTGAAGGGTGCTGCTCAGTTCTCTGAGACTTTTTCATTGTTTTAAATATGTGGCACATATATATCAAATCTTAGTATATATCAAATCATAATACCTGCCAAGAAGAAGTACTTCCCTTTGTGAAAGAAAAACATACCTTAATTCCTTTAAGAGTTTGTCTCTGTGATTATCTTTAGTACAGCCACCATGAGGAATGAGAAAAAGGAATATTGCATTTATTGTATGAAAATTTAAGTTCCTTTGGTTTATTGCAACCATCTTCAAGTGTTACAATATCGATTATTTAAATATCTGTTGCTGCTCTGAGTATTTTCCTGCTGACTGGCAGATTCCATTACTTTATCTGCTGAGGAATTCAGATTTGTTAAAGTTATGAAAAACAGCACTGTGTACGAATCATCAATCTCCCTCCATTGTTAGCACTGAGATGTTATGGGGACAGCTGGCATTTCCTTGACACGTTGTACGATGTCCCCAAAATCTCTCATCTTTCTAGACTTGACAGAAAGAAAATTAATCTTGCAGACAGTGATTTATCATTTTGAGGATTATCCAGGCAGCCCAGTAACACTGGAAGAACTAAATGTGCTGTTGGCCATCGTAATCTGCGCACGGATTCCGCAGTGGCAGAGGGGCCCAGGCGGCGTTGGGTGGCTCGCAGGGGAGGTTCGGGGCGCTCTGTGAGGAGCGGGCGCTCGGAGCAGCAGCCGCGCCCCGGGCGGCCGGAGCTGCCTTGAGGTGGCAGCAGCGCTCTGTGGCTGCGCCCGGCGGGCCGGGTTCGGCATCCCCAGCAGCGGCCAGGGGTTTGTGCCTAACTTCTGCAACGCGCTGGCAAACCAAACAGAAACCAGGACTTTTAAATCATAGTTTTGTGTTTAATCTAACGGTATCCTCGCATTATTTAGAAGGAAATAGCTAGTGTTAAGGTATGACAACCTCTTTAAAAGCTGAACTATTGGAAGAGATAGAAAGAATGATGCTGCAGAAATTAATTATAAATCACATCTTCAAAAGAGACCTTGCATTTCCTCTCTGGAATGCTGTATTCATTTGCTGTTTCTTTTTTAGATAGCCTACACAAGGCTTAACACTAGCCCTAACATATTGAACACTTGATTTTAAATTAGGATTGTGAAATTAAAGTCAAATTAATGTAGGAAAATCTATATCTGTTCAAAGATACTCATTAAAGAAAATCAGCTCTTCAAGTTGGAAAAAAGAAATTAAAATTATTAGAACCAGAGTGAGACGACTAACTTCATTCTCCCCATTTCACTCAAAAGCTAGTGATGTGTTTGTCAGGTGTGCAAACAGAGCCTGCATGCTTATCCAGCAGTAAATATGAATTGTGTGTGAGAGTCTCTTACACTGAGGATTTGTGAAATTTTATGAAGCTTTTCCGAGTGCCTGCTGTTTTCTGTGTTACATTCTTTAGGGAAAGCAAGTTTGTGGTCCCAGTTCCTATTCCTCCACCAGTTGCAATGGGTTGTGGCACATAAGTGTTGTATGGCTGCATTTCTCTTTATTTCATGAAGCTCTCTGTGGACAAACACAAATCTGATGGTAGGTCCCAAAGGAATGGAGAATTATTTTCTTCTTTAAGTTGTTCAGTAAGGCACAGTAAGTCCCAGTATATAATTTTAAGACAGGGACTGCAGCTGTAATTTACCTCTGTAAAACTGGAAGCTTGATGAGTGTCTGTATGCTCTCTACCAGAAAAAAACAGTCCCACATGTTAGTTTCTTCAGATTGGACTAAGAACAGGGAGAAAAACACATGTAAATCCTGGTGCTTGATTTAATCTCAAGTGCTTTGGGGGTGATGGAAGCACCTATTATTCCTTTTAAGTTATTCACTTGTTAATTTAATCCATGACATTGATCTCATTTGTGTCAAGTCTGCATAATGAAATCAGACTATTAGTTTAATTTTTCAATCAGTAACTTGCATACTAGAGTTTCAATCTGCCTTTCTTACATTATGAAACCAGGAGAGGCCTGAGCCACTCAGCAGCGATGTAGAGCACCATATAGATCCAAAGATCCCCTCATTTATATGAAAAAAAAGTGAACCAGAACACATTTATGTGTCATTCAGCTGACATAGGCAAAACAAAGAGTTAGGTGCTTAAACTGTAAATTATAGCTCTGATTTTCTATAGAACTGTGCACAGCCTGTGTCCTGTAATCTGTGAATTTCTCATTGTTGTCCTCTCTTCCGTCATCCTGGCAGTGCAGTCTTTAAAAGAATGCTATAGAAAACAGTGTGCTGCTCATTTCCTCCTTTGTATTCATCTCAAATGAATACTTGTTTGTGCAGCCAGTATGTGCACATTTTCCTGCAAATATAATGTAATTTTGATTTGAATGAACAGCTGTCTCAGCCCCTCTTTGACATTGAGTGCTAAACACTCACATTTCATCCTGCTTAGAAGTTATGAAGACTGGGATGTGGAGGAGAGGCAACAGCTAACATGGCTTATGCAAAATCTGTGGTTGCATTGGCAGAATTGCTGCCCAGGGTGGGATGGTGACACAAAGGATCACTACTCTGTCCTTATGTTTGTCATCCATTGTGACTCAAACCAAACTACAGGGATGCTCAAAACATTCTCTTCTGGAGATGCTCCAGTTTGTACAAGTTAGTAAGAGGACTGCTAAACATTAGTGAAACTACAGGCTACTGTTGATATTCAGGCACTCAGCTGAGAGATATCTTTGCTAGAAGCCTGGTCCTGGGTGCAGCTCATTTTTAGGCATCTATTCAAAGTGCATGACAAGATTTTTAGGAGGATTTGTAGAAGATAGAACTGCAAATCTCAAGGTAGATGGCAAATGGTTCTGGGGATCTACCTCTTTCTTTTCTTGCAAAAATCCCCAAATAAAATATATTGTGTCCAAAAAAAGGAAAATTAAGCTAGTGAAGGGGCTGGAGCACAAGTCTGATGAGGAGCATCTGAAGGAGCTGGGGTTGCTCAGCCTGGAGAGAAGGAGGTGCAGGAGAGACCCTACCACATCCTGAAAGTCCCTGAAAGGAGGTTGTAGCCAGGTGGGTGTTGTTCTCTTGTCCCAGGTTTCATTTTATTTCTGTTTCATAGTTTGATTTTATTTCTTTATCTACTTATTTGTATTTTGTTTTGGATTAAGCCATATGAGACTACTCTTATCAGTTATTTTTACAAATGGACTGCTCTTCCTGAACCCAAAATGTACCCCGTATTTTTGGAACAGGAGATAGTCATAGACATCACACACATAAATCTGCAGGGTGATTTGGGAATGCAAAAAAAAATATTATAAATATCTAAAACTCTTATTTTGGGCTAAATTTCAATTTTTTAAAATTACAATCAAAATAGTATATTAGGTATTTTGTGATGAGTGATTTTTAAACAGAATCTTTATTTCTTCCTAGAAATGTTTCATAGCCTTAAATGAGTCTGGTTATCTCCTGAGTTAGTCCCTGACTGAATTTCTGATATTCATAATGTTAAAATACATGCTGTAAAACCAGTGCTCTATTTGTATGGATGAAATGATCACAAGCCACAGCTAAGCTTCCCAACCTGACAGCATATATGAAGGATGTTAAAAATATCTGCATGATAATGTGAACCAAAGAATGCCACATCAAGCTTTTAGAGAAGCTGTCAATATTGGGAAATAAATATGTGGTAGGCATGGGAATTACATTTATAGTTAATGAGACTACTATAGAATAATTCAGTTTGGGAACTGAAAATTATTTTTCAAGGGATTGACTTAAATGAGTTAAAGCAAGAATACTCAGAATAAATGCTAAAATGTGAATAAAATTGTGTGTACTTTCAGACATTCTGCTATTTTGGCATTGCAGTGCTGCATCTAAATTACAAATGAGCTCAAGGGCAGGGTACAAGAGCAAAGACTGCATGTAATTTATGTGGGTTAAGGAATACACCTTATATACAGAACTAAGGATTTATTGTTAGATTAATTAAAGTGAAGGAGATATTATTAACTCAGTCACAATTAATTACTAAAACAGCTTATAATGACAAAATTGAAATTGATAAAGACAAACACTTTAGTATCAACCCTCTTCCCTGGCGTTAGGCTCACCCCTGTAGCCTGCCCAGCACGCTAAGCTCAAAGTCACTAGTCTTCCCCAGGAAGAAGATATGTAAGTACAGTGAATTGTCAACATCCTGGCTCATTTGGCAATAAACATCTTTTATTGATGGAGGACTTCTTCCTTCTTGCTCTTCAGTGGACTTAAAATTCTTTTTATATATTTGCTGACCATCTATTATGTTATCTTTATTTGCAGATCCCCATTTTCACATATTGTTGGGTTTTATTGTATATGCAATGTTTTATGTATACTGCATATTCATTCTTTGCTTCCTTGTCTTCCTCAAAACCGTTTTGTTATTCCCAGTTAATAAGGCTTCATGCCTTCAGTGAACAGCAACTGAACATTGGTGACACATTTTTGTGGCCCTGGGCTGACCAGTATCATGTTTCCAAGGCCTAAATCATGATCTTTACTCACACTTTCAGTGGCTCTGTTTCAAGCTCTTGATTTTCTTTGATAGCCTTCAAGCTGTGGTTTCCTGATAACAACTAATATTTTGTTACCACAAACTAATCTGAGAAACATCATTTCTGGAGTGACACTGAATAGATCAGTCTGTGAGAAAATGACCTACTGATCCATTTCAGATATATATCTATCCATAGATATTACAGGTACAGAAATTATACTGTAGTTACTGCATGTCATTAATATCCAATGGTTACATTGACATCTCTGATATCAATATTTCTTTGCTCCAACATAGTGCTTATACGCTAACTGAAACTGCTATTCTAAAATCTATTATACTATTCTAATACCTGCTATTCAGCTGTGATCTGATGTCAGCAGTTCCAAGTGTATCCTCAGGTACATTGCTGTTGTCCTTCCAGTTACCCATACCCATACCTATTTATTCACCCATAAATTCCTGTACAAACAATTAATTTTCATATATGCATGTGTTAGTATGTCCTTTCAAAGAACTTGTACTTGAAATATGAACGAAAAATTAAAGATAATAATTTTTGTAACAAGGTTCCCAAAACTCTACTGGCTTTCCAGATTTGTGGAGTAAAGTCATAACCAGTGAATCAGGAGGCATGGACAGATGTGCCACTGGACTTTTCCAGAGGCCTCTCCATTAGATCCTGGCAGGCACCACATTGTTGTGTTGTCTGTAACCACTTCCCTGCCTTTGTCAAGTGTCGTGTGCTGCTGAAAATAGAAGCCATTGCCACACACACAGAGTGAGAAACACATCCTCTCTTGAATGAAGTTCAGTATTAGTGAAAGGACTGTTTTCATTCTGTTTAACTCTGCTGCACAATAAGCTTTTACACTTTCAGCAAGCTAATGCAAACAGGTTGAATTAGCAGTTGCTGATGACGTTTTCAGCTTTATATGTATTTTGTGAAATAAAATCTATTCTGTCTCTGTGCTTTAGGGAGCATTAAATGTGTGTCATGTAATCACAGATGAGTTTCTACTTAACCACTGGGGAAACTGCATCTCCTGGCCTAGAAACTCCAGGCTACAAACAGACAAATATCTAACACAAAGAGCCACATTGAGAATTGCTCTCACAGGATAAGGCATTTTATTTACAAAATCCTAATATCTTCATGAGAAAAAGAAATTATGAAATTATGAAGTGATCACAACTAAAAGAAAGATTATCGGTGGTTTGTAGAGTTTGTAGATTTACCAACAATCTTGTATCTTTCTCATTTCAGCTTGGAAGAAAATACCAGCTGGTCACATGTTTTGTTATGGAAGTTCAATATTTGTAGTTCTAAATTCCTCAGAATTTGGTTATTTACTCTAAGAATCCTCTATTAAATTTTGTTGGTTTTCTTTTCTTTGAAGCTAAAGTGCTAGTCTTTACTCCCTCCATGGGAACTTGACACAATAAGAATGACTGTGGGATGAAATATTTCAATGCCACAGAAAAAAGGCAGAGTTAAAAATGAAACAATCTGTTGTAAGGAACAGTTAGAAATTGGAAAACTTCACAGTCAGATTCTAGTCCTGGTGCTATGGTACCTATTGTCTAGCTTTGATCAAATAATTTCCATTTTTTGTTATTTTACCCATCTATGTTAGAACAAATCCCCAGTTTTCCCTGATAGGATGATAATGCATGACTAGTTTGACACTCAAACAATACTATTGTTTAGTATGTGTTAGGAAAGCTTTCAATCGTATGCATATGTTCAAACATCATAGTACGTTCCATACTCTATTTCAAAAAGGTTAGTTTTTGATACTTATAAATTTTTAAAATGTCAAATAACCACCCTGAAGAATTTTTTTGTGACAGTTGTAGCAAGAATGAAATGTTCTGCACAATCTGTTCTCTATTTGAAAGTATAAGTGTCGGAAAACAATTATCTAAAGATGGTAATTTTTTTTCAAGAATCAGTATGAAAAAGGAAATTCTAGAAACAATTCAATGGAATCTTGGGAGGAGGGATTTGAACAAAGTAAAATAATTTTTACAGTTGAAATTAAGTATGTCAAATGTTTTACATCATAATGCTTTATAATTGATTTATGATTACTGAAAAAGGAGCTTATGAAGACATCTTTAAAGGACCTTTTAATCCAGTTGTTCTAATAGAATTTGCTAAAACAATTAATAATGCATATAGTACTTTCCTATGTTGTCATTTTTCTTTCCTAGTTAATGGATATTGCTTTCAATTTTGTGTTCAATTACACTGATTAATTAAGCTTTTTCTGTTCCTTATTTCTATTATCAGATTAAATGTTATAGGTATTTCACTTTGGGGTAATTAAACATTCTTTTAATAAGGAAAATTAATTTTTGTTTGCTTGTTTATCTTTATAAATATCCTTCTAATCTTACTTCTTTTTTCATGGAGAAAGCAAAGAGGCAGATATGGGAATGCAAATGCTTCAGAATTTACCTCCTCATTTTTTTCTCTGCATATGAACCAGAAAAGGAAGGAATTAGGGGATGATATTTTCCTTTTCTGCTAACCTATGTCTAACAATGCTTCACAAAGGAAGAAACATTATTTCCTATCGAACAAGTTTTTGTAAATTTTTTGTCATTAACTCATTCTGTATTTTTTAAGCAAAAAATACAGGGTACTTACAGGTCTTGTCTTCTCTGTTCTTGCATTGCACTGGAATTGAGACTCCTCTATATAATTTCACTGAAATTGGCTGAGAGATGTGCAGACCTATTTTTCATGAGAAGCCAAGGTGCAAATGCTTTGCATGTTGCATTCTCAGAACACATAGTGCACTATGAATAGTTTTTGAATTTCCTTACAGGCAAGGTTTGAAAAAGGCATTATTTCTGGATCTTTCTGTGATTTCTAGTGCTGTCTCTGTCAGTAGCAACCATCTGCTTCACAGCAATGATACTATCCTCTCTTCCTAGGGAGGTGAAAATGCAAAACTTTTATATACACTATTCATGGCCACCTCTTGACTACACTGTAAATTACTTTCATGGAGTAAGACTGTCCCCTGAACATGCTTGTGGCAACATCAAGGTTTTTTCTTTAAGTTGCTTATAATAATCTTCCATGAAGTTACAGAAACATATGGCCATATATGAAGATTCATTTAAATCTTAATACTTTCATTTATAAATAAATCCAAATAACTTTATGTTTATCTTCTTTATAGCAGGTACTATCACAATGGAAACGGTTATTGACTCAAAGATGGAGGCCGCAGCAAGTGAAAAAAAATTGAGTCAGACTCTAAAAATGTGCAAATCAATTTCAAATCCTTAACTAAATCTTCACTTGGCAAACATTAGATCTTACATATGTTATGACAACATAAAATCCTTCAGGAATGTAATACCTGAACACAGTTTCTCTTCATATATATATAATCATCTGTGGGATTAATGATGGAAGACATTTATGCATAAAACATCATGATTTAGGCATATAACATCATGCTATTTAATCATATGAGGAGATAACCAACATAATAGTTATACTGAGAATAACCAATATCAGACTTCTATGAATTATTTAAGTATAAAATTGAGAAGTGGAATTGAGTATCACAACCATGATTCCATTGGACTTTACATTTTGATACAAAGTTAGTTTTTCCCTGTGGAGTGGTTTGACCCAGCCCATTTGCTCACTCACTTCCCTAGAGAACTGACAGAGAGAATCAGAGAGAAAAAAAAAAAAAAAAANAAGGACTCATGGATCAAGAAAAAGACAGCTTAATACTTGGGGAAAAATCTTAAAACCACTCACCACTCCCACAAGCAGACCTCTGCTCAGACAATCTCTGAGCAATGCCTGCTTTGGAACATCCCTCCCATTGTAACACCCTCCCCCATTTTATTGCCAAGCATGGCTATTATGGCACAGAAATGTTTCATGGCAGTTGCCCTGGCTATGTCCCTGTCTGAACTTTTACCTTCCCCTGAATGAACGACTCCAAGGAACGGAGTCAACTGGGGGAATTTCCCTAAAATTTCTCTACTTGAAACAAAGTCTGGAGCTTCAACTGGGGGTAAATTTTGAATAGTCTGTTTGAGTGCATTGATTATTAATGTCTCAGTGATTAATTTTTTCTCTGCTAAAATTAAAGGTGGGAATGAATTTCATCCTGACAAGTATTTTGTGTTAGTTTCTCAATACCACAAAAATAATCACAATAAGAACTTCCAGGTTACTTCTGCATTACAGTCAGTGATTCTATTGCAGTAATTTTCAACTACCGAAAATGAGCTACAATACAGATGCAGAGCCATGCACTGTATTTCAAAATGCAGCTGAATGGATTAATAAATTCTTGTTCTATTAATCTGATATTTTAAAAAAATTATTTTTTTCCAAACTTGAATAAATAGAAATCACCATGGGTGAACTAAAATTGTGTGATTCAAAATTGTGATATTATACAGGCATATAAAAAGTCAGACATAATTGTGAATCACACTTTAGAAATGCCTTTTTTTCTGATGCTGAAATCTTGCATTTAAAATTAACAATCCCTTGAAAGCTGACAGCTGCATCAATGGGTACTTTGAAACAGATGTGAATCATTACAAAGGTCTAAGAATCCTTTCTTTTTCTTTCCCTTGTTTTTGTTCTGATAAATTAATAAATAAATCAAAATATATAAATTAGGGAACAAATAAGACACTCTTTCTAATGCTATAAACAGACTGTGACCTAAAACATTTGTTCAGCACTCTATTTTGTTAACAATATCAGATTCAGATCACTGGTTCATATTACCTGGAGACAGAAAGAAAATTGGTTGAACTAATTAGGAAATTTGCAAGACAGGTAATTCATATTTAAGACTCCAGGAAACATACACCATGTTTCATAATAAGAGCTGAATTGCTTATCTGGTATACAGAAAATGTGCAAATATAGCTTTTATTTTTACAATAGAGATGCAGAACAAATTCAGATAGAAATAAGGAATCTCATGTATCAAATCAGAGACTATTCACAGAAAAATTTCATTTTTCAGGGCTTAAGGTACATGCAATTTACATAAATCTCTTTGGTTTTGCATAAAAACAAGAAAGCTTATAGGAAAAATTTCTTATACATACAAGGAATCAAGTAGATGTAATATTTGTTTTCTATATTGACTAAATTTTTCTGTAGATTTAGTTTATTATAGTGTAATTATGGTAGGGAAGGACTTGAACATTCTAATGATGGTGGCATTTTTGGTCACTATCTAAAACAAAACCCTTTCCATTTGAAGGGAACTTGAAATGCCTTTCATATGATTCAGTGTAATATGAGATACAGAATGTCTGTGATGTCTAACAGTTGCATCACTTCTTAAAAATTATGTAAGTCTATCATAAATCTAATCAACTTTCAGTAAAGCTATTATCTTCACTCATACCAAAGGCAGCTCTTTCACTGTCATAAGAGAAAATTAGATAAAGCTCCAGTAGGCAGTTGTGCTAAACTAAATTCAAGAGTACACTGTGAAGCACGTAATTTTTAAAATATGGTAAAGAATCAAGTACATTTGTGTATTCAGTAAAAGAAAAATCACTACATTAACACATATTTTTGTCTACTGTGGAAATAGTTTAGTGTAGATATAGAAAAATCATTGCTTTCAGTAATTCATCTCTTATGCCTCGGAATTACTTTCCTATTACCTGTTGCCTTTCACCTCTGAGGCAGTTTATATCTGCTTTTCTAAATTCCACAAATGTGGAATGTGGACACATTTGGTAATAGAAGAAGAAGGAAGAAGTAATTTGTAATAGAAGAAGAAATAAAATAGTGATGGACTATTCATAGATATTTAAAGATAATACTTCTTTCCTAAGCCTTAAATTTCTGGACATACTATTAATTTATTATTATACTATAATAAAAATGGCCAGATCTCTAGCAGGCTTATAGAGTAACTTATTATTGATTTGGGGTTTGACTGATGAATCACTGAGAATCACTTTATGCCACCACTGAAATCATTGTTTGTTACCTTTCCACTTTGAAAAATGTGTATACTAGTTCTACTAATATATCCAGTAGAAGGGTAGTTTGTGAGCTTTCTGTTCTTAAAAATTCTGCAGAGTATTTCCATAATTTTAATTTTCCTTTACTTGATTTATGAATTCATTTTTCATGGCATTAAATGGATGGACAGGCATTCCTGACATAGTTAATAACAGTGCTTATGTAACAATCTTTTTATCTGTTATTTTCACATGGCCATAATATCCTACACAATTGTTCATACCAAAAAATAAAATTAGGATGTTCTGTTTGTCTGTAACTCACAGAAAACCATAGCTCACAAGACCATAACTTTGTGATCTTATCCATCTGTGGCCTTGTTTAGTTTACCAATATATTTCCTTCCTAAAAAAATGCAAAAAACAGGCAGCTGCTGCAAACCTGTTTCAATGTTCAACTCCTTTTGCCATTGGAAGACTTCCCTTAATATCTGTTCCATCTCCCCTGCTTCATTCTAAGGTTAGTGGTTGGGCATGAGGAATGCAGTAATTCTTTCTTTTGGCCACAGAATGTATTTGAAGATGTCCACGTTTACATTAAGAGCATATAATGAAATATTCATTATCAGAGCAAAATAATTCTTCCTAGGTCAAGTTGCATGTATGATTTCTGCATCTTCATTATTCTTCCCCATTGTTTATCTGAAAGAAAAATTAAATTGCTATGATGTAAATATTTACAGAAAATTGATGCTGACCATTATTTTTTTACATGTTTTCTTAAGGTTCTAACCTTGGAATTAGTTTGGTTAACATGACAAATTGAAATAGAACTGAAAGGTCAATAATTTTCCATTTATTCTTTTACCTCAAAAATAGGCATTTGTCCTTACCCAGTGTTTTGAAATGTCATGAATCCTCCATTGAAATACTTGGGAAGATTTTTGTGTATACTAGTGCAAATTTGTAAGGATAAAGCTTGCTTTATCCTTTTAAACATGCTTTCCTAATTTTCTTTTGCCTGATAAATCCTATTTCTTCTACCCATTAGTTTCTAATCATCACAAAATTGCATGCAGCAAAATCAATTTACCAATGTAAAATTTACACCATTACAGAAGTCACACTTGATTTTGATGTGCTGAGAAAATTCTGTCTCATCAGTGAAAGGAAGAGCAAGCTTTCTCAGTAAGTTCAGAAGGACTGAGATTTGGAATTCTCTCCTTATCCTTAATTTTTAAGGATGAAAATTTCTCTTAATGTTTTTTTATTGTTCAACCAGTTTGGGAACTCATTCATTTTGACTGAATTTCCACCACCCTTTTTTTTCTATCTTGAGTTGTTAATCTGTACAGTTCAATCTTTTTCTACTCAATCCATTAAATTTTTTTTTGCACTAGGTATTTTGCTTTGTCGTGTATGCCACAGTACAATTACACAAGTAGTGTAAGATGTTGTGTATGAAAGGATAAGCATATTACAGTCAAATTACACTTTTTTTTTGTGTGTGGAGGACAAAGTTTGTTTGAAAGACAAAGTTTAAAGAAAGCAAAAAGATTCACTTAATATAACCCAGATCTACATTTTCGTAAGTTCAGAATCCCATATGCTATACAGAAGTGAATAAAAGTTGAAAACTTAAGTGTTCAGTCTTATGAAGCCATGTGACTCTTTGTATGCTGTCAGCAAACCTTGGTGAATCCTTGGTGAAAGAACTGTCTATTAACCAAGGAAATGGACAAAAAAAGCTTTAACCTGAATCCTTGGAAGTATCGAGGTACTTTTCTGACTTCACTGATATGAAGATAATGGGGTCTAAATCTTTTGAAGGAACTGAGAATTAATATGCATTCACTCTTGGGTTCATGTGCTCTAGGTTACATGTTACAAGCACACTCCAATTTAGGTCTCAATTACATTCTCTCTATGATCAATGAAAAGAGACACCTTCAAAGTATGTTTCTCTCTACCCATGTGTTATGTACCTATTTAATGATAGGATAAGTCAGTTTTTCAATGTGCTTGTCTCTCCTGACTACAAAGAATAACCCAGTTGATTAGGTTAGAAGAGATGTAAAATCTTCACAGTATAAAAACTTTCTGAGGCCAGTCTCAGCCTGTAGCCTAAATCACTAGCCTATAGGACCAAAATAGTTAAGGCAGAAAGGTGCTGGAGAAAAACAGCCAGTAGCTAAGACCTACAAAGATCTTCAAAGAATTCGTTCATTCCCGGGCCTATAGGACCAGGGAGGGCAAAAGTGAGAAAAATTCAGGGATCAAGATAAAAGCAATTTAATAAGTGAAAAAAAGCTCTGTGTGCAAACAAAGCAAAACAAGTCCTTTATTCACTACCTCCTGTCAGGAGGCAGATGTTTAGCCACTTTCTGAAAAGCATGTGTAATGGTTACTTGGGAAGACAAACTCCATAAACAAGAATTGCTTATTCCTCCTTTACTCTCCTTTCCCTGAGGTTTTGCTGTTGAGCAAAACATCAAAGAATACAGTGTCTCTCTTTGATCAGCTGGGGACAGCTGTCCCAGCTGAGTCCTCTCCCAGCCTGGTGCCCCTCTCCCAGCTGAAGGACTATAGTGAGAAACAGGTATCACACCAAACACATTGGTGTATTAACAATGCTACTTCAGTCACAAATAATAAACACAGTACCATACAGGCAATTATGAAAAAATTATCTTCCTTCCAGCCAGCTCCTGTAGAGTCTCTACCCTTTATGCCATATAATTTTCATCATGCTCAGGCTTGCACCATCCAATATGTCCTTGTTAAGTAGCAAGCAGCCTCGTGTCCTTTCATAAATACACAGGGAATCACATCAGCCACATCTACCAGGCTGTAACTGGGGCCATCCAGGCTGGAAAATCTTGCCTGGATCCAGAAGTTCACCAGTTTATAACACTTAGGAATAAAATTTGCAAAAAAAAAAAACCCAGTTTCCCACTTCCACTATTTCTAAATGTTTCTTTTTCTTTTTTTTTTTCGTGAGAAATTGAAAATTGAAATTGAGAGAATGGAGATTTTGAAACTAAAAATATATTTTCTGTTTTTCCCTTTAAATATAAAGAATATTGATGCATTTGTATAGCAAACTATATTCAGTGCATGAAATGGAAAAATGTTCTGTGAACAGAATTAATAGATTATTCATTTACCTCAAATTATGAGACACAAGTTATTTCAAATGAAAGTCATAAATCTCAAATTAGTTCTGTAAAACTTAGGTTTTAATTTATTTTTTTTTTTCAATACATAGAACATTAATTTTGACTTTGAATCATATTTTCTAAGTTTCAGCAACTGGCTTAGGTATCTAAGGTCTTAATTCTGCTTGGAGATGTCTCTGCTTGAACTGTACGCTAGCCAGATGAACCTGAGTCAAAGAGGTTGATAAGCTATCCAAGTTGAAACAATGAAAGCTCATTCTCAGGATTCTAAGTTATTCAAAAAGTGAGATTTTTTACTTTTGTTTAAATTATTTTCATTCTTTTTCACTCAAGAGAGTGCGAAAGGACACGTTCTTTATTTCATTTTCCTCCTTAGCCATTGGCTAACTGGTTTCAGTCCATCTCAAGGTCACAGTATAGGTTGCCACTATTTGACAGTGAATTATCCTAAATGAAATCAATTGGTGACCTCAATATAACCCCTGCTGTGTATATCCTCATCACAATTCAGCAGAGTGAAGAGACACTAAATGGACCCAGAATCTGAACTCAAGAGATGTTTCCTCCAAGACTCAGTTAAGACACAGTAACACAAAAAAGCTTCTTTATGATTATTTTATTGCTATTATTTTCCCATCATCATCATGAAAAATTATTTCTATCATTTAATAGAAAAATAATTTTTTTAGAATAATAGCTCTTATTGAGTTTACCTATTTATTTTTCAATTAATCATATTCTTCTTTAAGGCCTTCAGGTGAAATATCAAATGTAGTGAATATACAACTTTCTGAGGGACAACGGGTTACTTGTCCTTATTGAGATGACATTATTTGGGATCAAGACTTTTTAATATATTCCTGTGTTGTGTTTAATCCAGTGAAGTTAGTTTCTTGACCATGGTTAATAACTGCTACTACAATGAAAAGAGGTGAAGCAATTTCAGCAACATCAGTTTGTAAGAATTTTTGTCCTTGCTTTGTTGTGCCAATTCAAATCTTGTGTCCAAAAAAATCAATCTCAGATAACAGAAGTTCTGCAGAGATTTAAAAATAATTAGGAATAGTTACCAGTTTATACCAGTTCATATAATAACACAGTGATAAACATTGGGATTCATTTACTACTCTATGCTAATCAATACTGTATTGTCCTTGTTTCACCTGGGATACAGTCAATTTTACTCCTAGTAGCAGGTACAGCGCTGTATTTTGGATTTAGCATGAGAATAATGTTGATAACACTTAGTTTAGTTGTTCCTAAGCAGTGCTGACCACCAGTCAGTGACAGCTGCACAAGAAGCTGGGAGGCAGGAGGGCCAGGACAGCTGATTCAAAATGTCCAGAGAATATTCCACCATGCCATAGCACACCATGCCCAGTATTTATACTGGGGGACTTGGCTATGGGGGATTTAGTCATTGCTGGGGTATGGACTGGGCATTGTCATTGAGTGGTGAACAATTGTATTGTGAATAACTTGTTTCTCTCGGGTGTTATTTTTCGTTCTCTTTTTATTATCTCCTTTATTACTCTTCTTCTTCTTCTTCTTCTTCTTCTTCTTCTTCTTCTTCTTCTCCTCCTTTTTTTCTATTTTATTTCAATTATTAAACTGTTCTTAATGCATAGGTTTTACCTTTCTCATTCTCCTCGCCATCTCACCATGGAGGGATGGTGGTGAGCAAGCAGCTGTGTTGTACTTAGTTGCCAGCTGGAGTTAAACCACAGTATATATATATGTCTAAATTCAAAAAGTTAATCACCAGACTAATTTAACATTAGGAAATGTTATTGATGGCACTACCATGTGAAAATGCATCGTTTGTGTAGCAGAACAAGTTCTATAACTATAGCCTACAATTTCTGAGTAGAGACCAATGATATCACATTGAAACAACTTCCTCCAGTGTTCTCAAAGAAAACTATTACACTTCACTCTTTCCTGGATGATAACTTACTGACAATGATTTTTCCCCCTCATTCTTACATAATAATTTGACAGTCATATGTACACCCTATATATAAATATATGAATGTGTATGAATACACATAAAGCCCTGTATATTTCATATACATAATAGCTAAGGTGAGCACCTAGAAAAATTTTAAGTGTTATGTTGACATTTTTTTCTACGTTAAAAAGAGTGGAAGTTCTTTTGTTAACTTCATTGCTTATTTTATTTTCAACATCTTTTCTTCAGATTTATCCCTTATCCTTTTCCCCATTTTCTAGAACATAAAAATGTATATTATTTATTCTTAAATATATGTTAATGAATTTTATAGGCATGCTGGATGGAACTTGTATAAACAGGCCAGGAAATCTGAAGCCAGAGCCAAGGCAAACTCATGCCAAAACATTAGTCGATCCATTGGAACTGATTATACACATACAAAAGGGAGAATGCGTGAAGTGATATATAAGGTCACTGTGACAGCCAGAAGGTAATGCCAAAATATTCCTACTAGCTTGGCTCATTCACATGTATGGGCACAGAGCTGATTCAGAGCCAAACACTCTGCATGAGCCAAACTTGACTTCCTTGGCTTGCCCACCTTCAAAGCACAGCTGTCGTGGCAAAAACAACCCATCAGACATGAATTCATTTTGCTAGTTTTCATCTGCCATGACTTTGTAAGATGTAGCCACCAAGGGCAGAATGCTTTGCTGCTGCTGCTGCTGCTGTTCTGAGAGTAGTCGGCACTACTGAAAAAACCTGTTGGACTCACATTACCTATTGCAATGAGGTATCTGCTTCTGAATAATAAACACGATCTTAATGAGGTCTAGGCACCTCTAACCATGATTTTGAGAATGTGAGGAGGGGTTTTGATTGTGCAACATGCTGGGGCCCATCTGGAAGCACCTGAGTGGTCTGATTTGAAAAAACACAGTCATTGTGAAGGATCAATTAAATCCAATCTTGAATGGGACCTTCCAACGCCAGGGTTGTCAAAATCATTAGTAGATTTTTAACTATCTTAGTCTAATTAGTTTGAGTGAGGGAGAGTAGAAACACATTGACAAAAGGTATTCTAAAGTCATAGTAGTTATTTTCTGTTTAAATATGGTGGAAACTATAACGTTTGCTTTTGCTTGACATCCATAAACTAGTCTCTTCCAATTCCACCCCCACATCCCAACCAGCCACAAAATGTTGAATTTCTTCTCCTCTCTGATGTGATCCTAAATTACATAAGTTCAACTGAGATCAGTTCACACATGTGAATTAGATGGTGTAAAACCGAGAAAATTCAGTGATCTGCCTTGGATTTTTGTTCATTGCATGAATTTTATGTTTGTATTGTTAATATAGAAATGAAGTGATAAGCATAGAGTTTAGCATAAGCTTACTGTTAAATATAGATATAGACATCTCCCTTAATTGTCACTTCCACCCCTTACATCAAATATTAATACTTTTATGAAAATGTATATAATGAATGTATTAAGAGAACAGAATTTCACTGTATGTTCAAGCTAGATAAATATAAAATACAAAAAGCTGATGGCCAAGCAACATACTCCTAAGTTGATCTGGGTTTTCTCATATTTGTCCTCCCACACTAATTTCATGGAGGTCTCTGTAGGGGTTCTGAGAAAATTTTCTGGATAGGAAAAAAGGCACAAAACTTCTCTTGATATATCACAGTTTTCTCTCAAGTACATTTTTTTCTTCTCTTCAAGGAAAAAATGAAAGATGAATTTGTTATAGAATGTGATTTGATTTTACTGCCTTTAATTAATTATTGGGTTATGATTAATTGATTAATAAATTTCCTATTTATGCAAGACTCCTGAAATATTAACACATACCCTACAAACAATCCATTTTCAGGTTCCTCATGTAAAATCTTCAATAACGATTGAAGTTAACACTTGACTGCTTCAGGATTTTTTTATTGAAATCAAAACATAAACTCAGGTACATGAAAATTGTTATGGAAGAGAGTGACACTTCCAGGGATCGAGGATTGACAGGGCAACTTGCTTGAGTGTCTCACCACCTCACAGTGAAGTAATTTACAGGGGCTTAACTGTGTATGAAACTATGACTTTTGTCATCGTTCCAAGGAAGTTCATCCCTACTACATGGAAATTGTGTTGTCATGGCACCTGAAAATTCCTAAAAGAGAGCATTCACTGAAATTCTAATAGAACACATTCTCATGCTGATGTGCAGTGAACTCTTACTGTTCATGTTATTGATGGACTTTTCCAAAAATTTTCCACCTTGAAATTTTCCTACTTGAGACACAAGTGGAAAAATAATAAGGAAAACCTTCAATCACCTGAAGCCCCACCCATATTTTTCCCCTGTATGGAGTCACAAAAGAATTCAGAAGAGATTTTAAAGCTTTTGTTTTAGAAAAAAACATGATTTCTTCAAGGTGATTCCTAACTGAAAATGTATCTTAGTAAAAAATTACTGTCACTGTAGAGGGGCTTGGCCAATGGATTCCACCATTTGCTTAAAGAGAAAGAATGGGATGAAACAGAGGATGAATCTGAAACAGAGCATGTGTGGTTATTAAGGCTACATCAAGGAAGAGAAAGAAGAGTTTTCAATGTGACTGTATCCAGGGCTAGATATTTTGGTCACTGGGTTTGCTAAACTAGAACACGCTCCTACAAGACATTTCCCTCTTTCCCCCACTTGGAGGCAATGCTGTCCCTGTTGTCCTAGGATTCATACAGCGACAGATCCGTCACTTTGACATACTGTATACTAGAAAAAGGAGGCAGTCAGACTTCAAGTATGAATCTTTCACTATAGATAATTATGAAGAAATTATGCTTCAGAAACTAATTTAGTTTCTTAAATAGGACCTGTACTTTGTCAGTTTAGCTCCAGACAAAAATCCCGAGCAATTCCAAAGCTCTTTCCCAGTAAGTGAAAGGTTGAAAAAGGTTTCTATGTGAAATATTTTAATCATCAGTGATCAGCAGTAGCCCCACAGCAATTAGTGTTTAAATTAGCAGAGAAGTAATTTGAAGATACTGAGGATGGCTAACTATGCTTTTGAACTTTCTCTTTTAAACATTTTTTCTGGAATAAGAGTGTATTCTGAAACTTGGCTAAATAAAAACTGAATAGCTGTTGTACTGTGTATATTGAATAAATGCATCTTTTATAAGGTGAAATTTTATCCCCTGGCTTGATATCAAATGCTGTTTTCTGTTTCTCAATAACAAGTGAAGACAGAAAATACACATGAGCAAACAATTCAAGTCTGGTGGGATTTTAGCAGGTGACTAAAGATCTGGCATTATATTTTACTTTCTACTGTGACTGTACAGCCTCTATGAATGTTTTTACTAGGCTTTCACGAAGGGGCAAAATGGAACTTTTAGCACTGGATTATTGTTGTTGTTATTATTATTGTTTTTATAGCCATCTGCTGTCATCTCTAAGAAAAAGTCAAAACTGCATTCCAGCTAATATCATTGTACTGTCCAACTAGTCCAATAAAATCAAGAAGGAAACTACATCAAAGAATCAACAATTTACATGAAAAAATTTAACCCTAGTGTATTCAAAATGCTGGGGAAAATGGGTTTACTTTTGGATATGTCAAGAAAGTCAGCAGATCATACTCCTAGGCAGTTTCTAACTCCCTTACGTTACCAATGATTTCAGATTTCTCTCTGAAAAATAACTTTTCTAGCTAATTATTTAAAGTTATCAATTGAAGTAAGGGTGATTTTTTGCAAAGAATTAATCACTTAAAAATCACAATAAACTACTCCCATGACATGAACCTTGAGGTAAGCTTAAGAAAAATGAAGAAAATATTGACACTTTGTCATGAGAAAACAGGCTAAGTTATGTACAGGCTCTTGAAGTGATGAAGGTACACAGAGTAAGTGTTTAAAACAATCATGTTCAGTTAATTAAGACTAGTACAAGAATTACTGATCAACAAGGATGTTCTTGGTCCTGATCTAAGATTGATATGTATATGCTTTGGGCAGTCCCACTTGAGCCCTGCCTTGTTAATTTTTAGAACCTTTCTGTTCACATAGCCCCTGATCACCACTTCCTTACTTCAGAATTCTCTGAATTCTCTTTGCTAAGTGGGAAGCCTCCCCAGATGACAGGTCAGGGAAACAGACCTTCATCCTCTGCAGCAAGAAGGCTTCCACTGCCATAACTGACTGCTTTTTATTAATTTCTGGGTTTCAGACTCAATCAGAACAGCTCAGCTGCTTCATTTGACAGCATTTGCTCAAAACTTCGGTCTTGTTGCAGAGCTGCTCCCTCTTCCTGAACCACCCCTGGGTCAAGGGCATCAACAGTGCAGGAACAGTTCTAACAACTGCCAGAGCCAGCTCTGTGGTACATCACTGCCACTCATGAGGATGCAAAAACCAGTCTGAGCAGGCCTGCTGATCCCCCACATTTTAATTTTCTTCCTTTCCCAAAATGAAGCACAAACTGATCACAACCTGTTAGCTATGCTAAAGGTGACTGATTTTCCCTGATCAAGGGCTAGAAGAAATAAAAGCTTCAGGCACTTTGTGATCAAGGACAGCTGGGATCTTCTTAAATACCACTAGGCTGCTAAAAAGGTTGACAGATGTTAAGGCTGCTGTGGCTATCCTTTCCTGGGAGCAGTGATACCTTCAGATTCCTCAGAGGATTCCTGGGAGCCTCTCAAGAATCTTCAATAAAATCAGGAGGGTAAAGAAAATCCCAAACCAGAGCCCAGAAAATCCTGTCAAACAGTTGTATCTCCTTTGTCGTATAAGCCTTAACTCTCTTCTATGGAATGAGTATAGAATACAATAAAATGTAGATTACACTGAAAAGAAATCAAGACAAGTTGATTTATCTTCTCGGTTATGCCTTCTTTTCTCAGAGAAATGTTGCAATTCTAGGCAGATTTACAAGAGAATTGGATTTCTAATTAATTTGTTATTCTAATTATTTTTAGCATATTATCAAAATACTGGTTTTATATGAAAGTATGTTTTTGGCTTTTTTCTTGAGTGGTATGAAAAAGGGAGTTTGGAATTTTTTTGTGATGTGACTATATATATAAGCATTTACATAGGTAAGCAGTCTTACCCTTTTTTTTTCAATTTTTGATCAGAATGAAACATTCTGATGCATTTTCTAGAAACCATACATTTTGCTTTACTGAAAATGAATTAATCAGTATCTTCCATTTGTAAATTAAACTATTTAACTTGGATTAATTGTTGTTATAGCATGAAAACCACAAAAGACAGAGAATAGCCTGAGAAGAAGGGGGAGTGGTTTTAGTGGTTATTATTTTGAGGGAATGCATCTGATGATTGTCCTAGAGGAATGAAAGAATAGTGTTCTGCCAAAAAATTCTCTAACAGGTTTCCAGCAGTGAGTTTGGAGTCAGAAAGACTCCCTTTGCTACCTACAGAATTCTTCTCCTTGGGCAGGGAATGAGAGCATGGATTATATATGACAGGTACAGAGGTACATTGCTTTATCTTCTTGATGCTTGGTGCTCAGGTACAACAATGAGAAAAAAGAGCACATGAGCTTACATAGCATAGCCTTTCCTCACAATCTGATATCAGAATAGTTAATGACTACCAGAGAAAGGAGGGAAGTCTATATGCTAGGAATTTAGCTTCCAAGAAGATAAATGAAATTCTGATGAAGAAAAATTGGAAAGCAGACTGATTTGCAATTTATTACATATCTACCTATCATATCTATTATATCATATCTACCTACATATCTATCTATCATGAAACTACAGAAAAAGAAAGTAGAAAAATTAGAAATATAAAACAGAATTTATATAGAATTTACAGTAGTGCAAACGGAGATAGGCATGACCATTATTTCTCTTCCCATATATTTTCCATGTAATCAAAACACAGTGTGTGATTAAAAGCAAGTTTACACTTATTTTTAAAATATTTATTGTATTTGTAGTCCCACAATGAATATATATGACTGACAACAAATATACATGTATGAAAAATGAATATAGGAAGTTAAACTTTTTTAATGAGCCTCCATGATGTATATAATATGACAGCAAAATAAATTCATTCAAATTGAAAATAATAGAAGTCTTGAATGAAAAAACATTTTCTATAGTGTTTTCTGACAGAAAAGAGTGGAGTACTTTGTTTAATTTACAGGAAAGAGTGAACAGACTTTGTTAACAAGAAAAGATATTTTTTTAATTATGACAGCAAGTGTTATTGAGACCTGAAAGGTCACCTGTTGACAATGTTAGCATATTTCAACAGAAATTATTGTAAAATTGAATTATTTACCTAATGAATTTAAAATACAAATGGCTGAGCCTAAAGGGTAATAAGGGTAATGTAGCGACTACGATTAAAAAAAAAATACTGTGTGAGGAAAAGGTATAAAACAAAATTCAGTTTCCTATTTATGTTTATTTGTATTGGATGGGAAGAGGAAGATATATAAATTCAGTTAACAGCATCCTGAATCCTGCAGATAGAAATGCTTAAAATCATCCTGGTACAAGTATACAAGTATGGCTAAAATCTCATTTTCTTGGTTTTGGACCTGACGTGTGGCTGCAAACTGAAGTTTGGGATTCAAAGAACAAAACTTTTTCTTACATCTACAAACCTAAGCTACTCTTTATAAAAAGGTTCATGCTCTAATTCAGAAAGTTTGTGGGAAAAGAAGATGTAAGTTTTCATGTAAAACTTCATGGCTACAGAGGGAAACCTACATTTGCATCTTTCCTGGACCAAAACATGACCCCCTCTCCTGCAGAATGCTCAGGCAATATGTGGAAATACTGCAGTCAGGGTTTATGCAATTTGTGCATCCTACCCAAAAAAGATATTACTCTGCAAGCAATTAATGAGAAGAACTTAATAAAGTAGGATGAGTGATTTACACTTTATAGCCTAATAGCCAAGATGCATTTGAAGAAATTGCTAAAGAAAAAGAGAGATTATGGTTATGGACAACATTTCTGTAGAATGTATCTGATTTTATTTTGCAGCCTTAAAAATAATCAGAGCAAAGAGCAGGCAACCTTCTGATCATCAGGCATTGGATCCCATGTTTTCTTTTTCTCTATAACAGCTGGCATTCTTTTTTACTATATATAAATTTGAATGAAATGTCATTGACTTTGAAATATTCTATTATCTGTTGCTTCATAACCAGGTTCTTCAGAGAATTGATGCCTATTATTTTAAATCCATGTTACCAGTTCTCTTCTTCACTTGAGATTTTCCTTCCAAATCCATTCTTGAGCATCAGCTCATTTTCTCTATCAATAATTAAATCAATTTTTTATTCACACAATTTCTTTCACAGTTCATCAGTTTTTCATTTCCCTTTATACTGGAAGTCCACCCATGGTGTGTTTATCTTAGGACTACAGATGCAGAGGTCTATAATTCTCCCTCCACAGTGTCCTTTTATGTCCACCAAGACATCAGTAATTTGTCTATCCAGGAAATATTTCTAAAATTCAACATCTATTAAGTCTCAAACTTAAAAAAAAAAACAAAAACCTGAAATGGTTTAATAATTTTGGCTTGCTGTGAAGAAAATTAATTCAGTGACAAAGAGGAACACGGATAGAAATCTAAGATGGTTCAATTGCAGTATATCAATAAATTTCCACAAGTAATAGTTTTTAGCTTCCCACCCCTTTTTCCTAATCACGAAGCACATAAAAATGTAATATAATAAACATAATATAAATAACCCCAAATCACAGAGCTGTTAGGGTTGGAAAGGCCCTCTGCAAATCATCCAGTCCAACCCCCTGCCGAGGCAGGGTCACCTGGAGCAGGTCACACAGGAACACATCCAGGTGACTTTGAAATGTCTCCAGAGAGGGAGACTTCATGACATCCCTGGTCAGCCTTTTCCAGTGCTCTGCCACCCTCAGTGTAAAGAAGTTCTTCCTTGTGTTGAGGAAAATCTTCTTTTGTTTCAGTTTATAGACATGTTACTCATCCTGTGACTGGGTAGCACCAAAAAGAGTCTGGCACCATCCTCTTGGCATCTGCCTTTGTGATATTTACATGCATTAATATCCCCTCTCAGTCTTCTCTAGACTAAATCCTTGTTATCAAACAAGATAACTGTGAGCATGGTTTAAAATCATCAATGTTTTAACTCACCGCGTTTTAATTTACTATGGGGAGAGAACCAAGAGGTTGCACTTGGTCAGCTTATGGTTCATTGAGAGAGACATTTCATTAACCATAGCAACTCAAACTTTTTCAGGTTTGTGAACCTGTGCCTACTGCTCAAAATATATCAGCTTCAAAAAGAACATACTGTAACACTGGCTCTATAAAAACTGGCCTTCAAACATTTTAAGCATTTTATTAGAACCAGGTCTTCTATCTTTCTTTGGAAATCATAGATGCTCAGAAAGATTTCTGAGGAAAGATGAGGTATGATTACACCACTGTTTGGCTTTCAGGAAAATAGTATCAGACATCACAAGAATTACCAAAGAATCATTACATTTGAGAGCAAATATATGAGCATTATATTTAATAATCAGCTCAGGGCATAATGTTTTCAGTCCTAGTTGCTTTGAAAGCAGTTCTTGATGAAGCCTGACTCACAAGATGTGCTCTGTCTTGTGGTGTATTTCCATGACAATATATAAAGAAATCACAACCAATTTTCCCCTGAGGCTTTGTGATCTGAAAGGCTAAGTGGCAATGCCTTTGGTCTGCAAATCAATACCTAGTTACAGGACTGCAAGGTCTTGGATATTATCCTGTTTTAAAAAGACAAATACATGAAAAAGTTTTTTCAAAAGCTGGTGTGTAGTCTAATAGTGTTCAAACACTAAAGAAACATCAAAGCACAGAGTGGGTCTGGGAGGTTATTCTATATTCAGATTAATATTGCAGACATCAGAGATTTCGAATGAGAATCTGCTGTTTTCCTGTTGCACTGAAATTAACAAAATTGCCCAGCTTTCAGGTGGCAAATATTAAGCAATGACATCTTTAAGACATCAAAGCTATGTATGTAAAAATGAGAAGTTTGCTGGAAGAGGATAACAGAGAGTTTACTTAGACAGTTATATTCTAACCTATATTGCTTCAAAAACTATAATAACTATGTAAATAGTAAGGATATACCATTTGTATGTTTGCTTTTAATATACATTTGAAGAATGACATTTACTTCTTTAACAATTTTAAAAATCAAGTTATGCTAGAATTGAAATACTTTTCTTCACTGTGGTGAAAAGTAAAAGAAGAAAAAAATTCTGATACTACAACAAATGGGCAAAAAAAAAGTCATCTGAAGTTTTATTCTTGAAAATAAGTTACAAAATTGTGGGATTTTTCACAGGGAAAAAAAATCTGAATTCAAATGCGTTCAGTAGTGTTCCTTTTTATCTCTCAAATTCTATATTCAAATTTAGTCCTTCAGCAATTAACCTTGACAACAAACTGTTTTCTAAATCACATATTTTTGATATGTACTTTTGATTTCAATATTATATAGTGAAGATGAACATTGTAAGTTAATTGTCTAGAAGTTTTCATAGTATCCTTTTAAACACTTGAAAGTCTCCATAAAAATCCCAGTTAAAATTTCTTTAACAGAAGCTGTTGATTCCTATATCCTCCCATTCAAAAACCTGTTTTACAGGTCACTAACATTGGTCAGAGTGCAGTCCTGAGGCTGCCTGGTCCATCACAATTGCTAAATGTGCCTGCTCTGAGACAGTGCAGCCATTTCTGAGCTGCTCACAGGAATTGGCTTCTGCCTTAGAAATTTTACAATGGCTCTAAGAGGCAAATTCAGTCTGTCCTGGATCCTTGAGTCTTAACTCATCTTTTAAAATTCAGCTTCACAGAACTGTTTGCCATCCTGTGTGTTCATACAAACTAATTATAATTATAGACAGTGTCATGTGAGAATAAGAATAATAACCCACTGAAAGAATTTATGATTTACATTATTTTTTGTAAGATATAAATTTTAATAAGACCTTCATAATTTTTAGGCTATGAGCCTGATAAACAAAAAATACTACTACTACTACTACTACTACTACTAGCTTAAAATAGCCTACAAAATTTCTTCATAATGACTTTTAAAAGACTATAAAATTTTCTTCAGTAGGCTGAAAGTGGAAATTACACATTTAATAGGAATTTACTGCTATTTTATTATATTTAATTCAGCAGTGTATCAGAGTATATGAAGCTTTCTAAAAGTGATTTTTTTGCTTTTGCTTTTTCTCCAAAAGAATCAGGCTCAGCATGCAATTACCTAATCATATCCTAAAGTAAAATACAATTCTTATTGCCATTTCAAAAACATATTGAAAGCTGCTGATGTTTCACTTTGTTACATTTAAATCACAAAGCTTTACCTTATGGCAGTCAAAAAATAATTTCTTCATAATCACTGTAACCAAAGCACTTAAAACATAAACAGATTATGTTTTTTGCAATACAAGTTTAATTGCAATGCTGTGTGCTGTAATACTATGGCTTTTAAGGTACTGGGAATGTAATTGATCAGACAGCACTGTTTTTCCACAATATCCTTTTTTTCAGTTTCTTTTGTAAACTCACACCTTGAGAATTCTGAAACTGGAAATCTCAAAAAGAAAAATGGGAAAACAAAAAACATTTTCAATTCATCTATAACTTACTTAACTACTCATCTCAGTTGTAGAACTTCCATCATGTTTAATTATTTTGAATGTTGTCCAAAACCCACTAGAACAAGTGAGAAGACTCTTCAGTCTTTAGAATGCTTTCTACATAATATACTGGATTTTGATTAAAAAAAAATGCTTACACAAATACACTTTAGGTGCTGGTGTACTTTAGTTTAATGACTCTTAAACTTCAGATGAAAGTGAAGATATTTTACTACTTTGATTATTGTATTTATTTTATTGTGGTATGTTCTTGAACCACCAAATGGTTACATTTCACATTTATTTACAGAAATATAAATGAATATATTTGCTTTAAGACAGTGGGGAATATTAAATCTTCATAGTGAAAATTTTGAGAATAAAGTCGTAGTTCATATGTTAGAAGCATGGGTAGAGTCTCAGGAGTGGAGAGAATGAGAGTGGCTAGGTACTTATGTTCAGTATTTTGTACTCACTAGAATTCACAAAGTGGAACTGAGGTTAATAAATCTCCTGTTTCCATAACTATGAACACAATTAATTGCCTAAATCCACACATTTCACAACAATATAAAAATGAACAATCAAAACAAAATGCATTTACTGCTGAAGAGACAGGAAAAAAAAACTTTCCCCACAAAAGAGGATATGCTATTTCTTCTTTCATTCACTGAAATGCTGTTTTGGCAGCAGGAAGCAGACCACAGTACAGGAGCCTCTCTGCTTGCAGAACCATGATGCAAGTATAAACTAGAATGTGTGTATTAGCATATTTTTGACACCTCAGGGGCTCTACAATTTTTTATGATTGAATAGATATTAAATGGAGTTTTCTGCTCAGTTTGAAAAGCAGCATCCCACACCTCTGGTTATCAATTATCTCATGCTTCTCATGCATCCATCACTTCAATAGCTCAGTACCAGTCAGAGCAAACTTCTTTCTGACATAATGATCATGGTTGTTTTATTGAATTCTATTGTGCTCTCTAGTATTCTTAGTCATCAACATAGAAATATAACATTGTTTGATGGTTTCACGGACACATTTAGAATCATTTTTCATTGGTCTGACAGTGTTTGAGTAAAGAAATACCCAGAATTTGAAGCATTCTGGCAATGGCATCTATACAAACATTGAAAGGTAAATGTGTCTAGACTCTCATATTTTGTTTGCTTGAAAGCTAAATCAGTTATCCTGAGGAAAATGTATATAGTTGGTATTTAAATTTTGTCTCTTAAAGATATCTGTTCATCAAATAAGGTGGGGGCTGTGGGTGAGGGGTGGGAAGGAGGTGGAGGAGAATATCACACTAATGTTATACTGAAATGTTAGCAATGTTTGAATAAACTCTACTAATATGCAGAATCTTGCCTCTGAATTATAATGTGGATTCTGTCTCCTACAAGTAAAGAAATCAGCAAAACCTTTCAGATCACTAACATAATGAACAGTTCCTTCATAAAAGTACATTAGAACAAATTCTATCTGTCTGCAACAGTTCATATCTCCAGAGCAACCTAATGTACCAGTCACTACAATATTCTGTACAATTCCTGGAGGTTCATTTTACAGACATTCAAGGAGAATGGCTAAAGGCATGAAAAATATAATGTGTAATCCAGAGACAACTGAGTGATGATGAGCACAGTGGTGTGCTTGGCTACAAAGGGCCATACCTGGTGACAACTAAATGCACTGGACTGTAACTTCAGTTTATAATCCTTTCTTACAGACTTTTGACAGCCTCAGCTATAAGCTGCACATTTTTTGTTGTGTTGAGGTTTTTTTCTTGCAGGAGTTTTTTAGCTGGCATTACTCCTTCTCATTACCAAAATCCTAGAAAGACTGTTTTCAGTCCCTTGCTCTTTATCTTTGTTTGATTTCCACAACCAATACACCTAAACAAGATGAATTATAAGCATACTGCAGAGTTTTTATTCATGTCACATTTACACAGTGATGGCAGCTGCTCTGTGGTGCAAAGAATACATCAGATTATCAAGCGATGAAACTTCCCCAACTACTACTGATATCAACAGTGTAAATATTTCCTGATTTATATTACGGATCAAATAATCTTCTTTAAGTGACATTAGATTTTCTTCTCCTGAGAAATATACATAAAATGGATTTTACTTCATCAGAGAAGCATGATTTCAGCTTTTTCCCTGTCTCCTCATGGTGTTGTGGATATTTTACTATGTTCTCCCCATCACAAATGGGAAATTTGTAGTAGGCAGAATCAAAGCTAGTACACATCATGTTCTTTTTACTAAAGAAAAGTTTAACAAGGTTGGAACTTTTAAGTATTCCTCAATGATACAGAAGCTATCATATTTAAAAGAATTTTGAAGACAGTTAAATACAGGTTACATGTGTAGAATTGAAAAATCAGGGTAATAAAAAAGAAAGGGGTCTCAGAAAAGTATGGTGACATGGAGTTTTGGTAAAAAAATCAGTGTTGTATATTCATGGTCTACAAGATCTGGGAATTTCAGAGTATTTGCAGGATAAAACAGCGGATAATACTAAAATGTGTTTTCCTCTGAATTCAAATACTCTGGGAACAGCCACCCATGGTGCTGTTAGAGGGAAGAGTGTGTTTGATGGGAGGGGAAATTGCAGGAATTTTAAACAACTAGCTAGAACAGTTGGTGGGCTGTGTCTGGGATTTGACTCAACAAGCAGCAATTCCATGCCCAAGGTTCTGTCTTTGGCCACCACCATTTTTTTGTTAGGATAACTAGAAGACTGGCATGTGGGCTAAGACTCTTCTTGTACATTTTATTCTTTACTTTCCACTTTCATGTGTTGCAAGTGCTTCTCTTCAAGAGCTTTTAGCTGTGCTGAGACAGAGAATAATGGTCTAAGGATGCTTGAGGTCACATCACTGCATACCAGAAAGCAGATCAGGCCAAGGACAGCTCTGGGATTTTTTTATTCTTCTTGACACAAGCTATGTTTTTTCATCTGATTATTCGTTCTTCTGGGAGACACAAGTCCAGCTCCATAGGTGAGGTACATGAAAAATGCTACTGACTTAAAAGTTTTTTGTCACACTGATAACTTGTGTTAATTAAGTGTGTAGGTAAATGACTGACATGGAGAAATCAAGGATCTTGCAACCTTGCATTACTGGGGGAATCTGACTTATGAGAATTTTGAATCAAATCAATGTCTCTATCTCCTAGTGGGCTGTCCGTAGGCTTCCCTTCAATAATTTATTCATTCCAGAGTTTTTGGCTGAAGAACTGCTTCTTTGTCCTACATGTTTGACTGCATTGAATAAATCACTGCTGCCGCAGCATCTGGGACTTGGCAAAAACCGTAAGATAAGCAGTGAAGATACAACTTTGTTCTGGATAACTCATTAGAACTGTCCTGCCCCTCCCTGAATACACAGATTTCACTAGATTAAAAAAGAGAAATAATTTGGTCTACAGAGTTGGAGTTGCACCAACTCCCACAAGATGTCAAAGTTTGTCCGTAAAAAGAAGGAAGCAAGAGAAAAAAAAATTGTTAATTTAATAAGTCATACATTTCAGTCTGAAAATTTCAAGGTTTGTTTCTTTCCTTTAATTAAAAAAATAAACTCTCTTGGTATATGTTTTAATGCCTCTGGTGTTATGCTGCTTTGTGAATTTGTTCTCTCTCACTTAAATCTGTCCATGATCAAGACTCCTTTCTGTCAGTAAGTAGGTTTTTACCTGAGACAAAACACTGTATTTTAGTTTGATAACCTAGTGTTTTCTCTTTCCATGGCTAAGGTAATATCTTAAATTGCCTAAGAAGAGGTCAGGAGAATTCTGGCTCCACCCATCTATGTTTCTATTTCAACAGCTCACAAGGACTAGAGCTCTGTCTGCAAAGTACTTTTATTATGATATTACTCCATAATTTTAGAAAGCTACATGCCAAAGCAACTGAAATCTACCAGATTAAACAGAATTATTAAAATCATCTTATTTTCCCCATATTAGCTTGCAAAAGTTTTTGAAATTTTTCTGAACTTCATTCAACACAAATGATGGTGGTTCAATTGCAAACATAGGTATTAGTGTGCTCAGCTTCAGTCATATCCTTTGAGCATCACAGTGATGGATTCTTTCTTGCATGAGTAATTCACAGGAATGGATGATATCAGTGAAGTAATGCACCCAAAACTTCCAGAAAAAAAAAATTGATTTTAGAAGGTCAGCCTCCCCACAATTGTTTCAGTAGGAAAACATTAACCAAAAATGAGTTTAACCTCTCTTTTATAAGACTCTCATATGGTGTTTTCCCATTCATGTTCAAATTTCATATCTTTAAAGAAGTATTTTTTAAGAATAGTTGTGGTGTTTAATGGACAGTGAAAATGTTACATTATTGCAAAATTCAATATAACCTAAAAATACTTATATATCTATCTGTAGCTATAGCTATAGCTATCTATAGCTATTTTACAGTAGCAGATCTTTGAAATTTAGTAGAAGGTTTTACAGTTAGTCAAAAGCAGTCCTGGGGCCCTTTAAATTTTGGAAGCTTGAAATTTGATCTAATGGGTGAGAGGGAATAAGAAATTTCAAATGAACAGATGGAAAAGTGCAAGAAACCTAATTTCATAATAAGCCAGAGAAATAACATAGGCACTGTGAAGAAAGCAAGCCAAAGCAATAAAACTCCTACGAGAAACCCAATAAGAACTTTTCAAATAAGTGCACATAAACAACAACATTTTAAAAAAAGATAATTTGTCTTCTATTTCCACAACAGTTGATCGGTCTAGAAAACCCGTGTATTTTTTATTCTCTTTTGTGGCTATAAACTAACCCAATCAGCAAAGTTTACAGGTTTGACTATCAAAATGGACATCTATAAGCTGGAAAATATTTAAACAGTATCTTCAAATGCTTTATTGCCATTATAGGAATGATTTTTCAAAACTATATTTGAATATTATGGTGGTGCTTTAGCTACTCATTTATCTTTAAACTAAACAGGAACAATAAAGGTGCATACTCCACTTAGCTCTATTCTCTTCCCATGGGCTTATTTGCAAATTCTGTTTTTTACAATTTTAATAGGCTTCCCTGGTTCAACCCTCTTTGGGGAAAAAAGTCATCAGCAGAAAGAAGCAAAAGCATAATTTCTTCTTTTGACAGAAAGTACAAGTTATGAGTACTGGCGCTGCTTAAGCTCAGCAGAGACTCTCAAGAGAAAATAGGGGTTTCAATCTCCCAGCTTTTTGCACATTTCACTAAAGGCTCACAGATAGTAGCTCAGGGACTATGATGCAGAAGGCAGGGTATTACTTTGATGGAAAGGTGTAACCTTGTGAATGATCCATGTGAGTGCTGCTATATGCTCTACATTGTGTTCTGTTGGTAAGGATGTCAAAATATGATTTCCACCTTCCTAGAATAGTGAGAGTTCAAAGAGTTAATGTGGAGGCCATCAGTGGTCAATTTGTCATAGGATTTTATGAGCTGGATACGGGTAGAAGAAGCATCTCTCTTTACAGCCTAGTTTAATCTCACACCATCTATATTCTTCTAGTACAGAGTTTTGGTGAGATAGTGTGGGGATGAGACATCTTTTCCATTATTTGGATGATCTGAAGAAGTGCACTAGAGAGGATCACAGTGTCAGATAAATTGATTTGTCTGTGAGAGACTTTTTGAATGATATAATTTGGGGAAAGTAGAAAGGGGAATAATAGAGCAATGGAGAAGAAGGGAGTGCTTTATCCTTCTGTTTCAAGGAAGACTAAGTGTTTTTCAAATTCTCTATAACTACCAAAGGCTAAAAAGTACAGCAAGTAAAGCAAGTTAGAACAGCAGTCTCAGAGGAGTTATTAAATTATCACACTGGTGAAATTTGTAGAAATCTTTGGGTTGAATAGTTTGATCCATTTTGTAGAATTATATTTTCTTCAGACAAAAGAAATGCTTAGTCTTCAGGGACACTCCAGATTATACTGGGATTGCAGAAAATTGTCTTGGAGACAGGTAACTTCTAGTTAATTTTCTTTTTTTCACTTGGCATATCTCCTTCTTTTTTTCAATGTTCAATGTTCAGTGACCTTAAGCAGACAACTAGGCTTTTAAATCTTCCACTGCTTTTTAATCACATACATGAAGTTTCTGGTTAGTAACCCAGTTTTGAATTCCCTCTATTCACCACTATATACTTTCCTTTCAGTTCTTTAGAAAGCTATGACAGTTTTATACTGAGAGAAATGCTATGGTAGAAGAGCTATTTCACATGTTTTTAATTAAAATAGTGTAGTTCAATTTAATGAATTTAAATGAATGTCATATTTTTAAATGAAAATAAATTATCACCAACATATAAAAGGGGAGCAAAAAATTAACAGACAATAATTATGAAAATTTAAACTTGTGATCTCTTCTTAAGAAACTATTGATGACTTCATATTCTACTGTTTAGGATTCCTTTCCCATCCAGCCATGGTGTCTTTGGAGTTTCACTAAAATATATATTTATGTCTTTTACTACGATTATAAGGACACATAGAATTTCAAACCAACATTATGAAGTACTTTCCAAACATTTACTTTCAGCATTTTTTTTATGCTTTTCTTCATTTTATACATATTTTAAATAAATTTAGAAAATAATTCTAAATAAGTTTCTAAAAATTGCATACTCTATTTATTTGGGGGCAAATTTGTATATTTTAAAAGCTTCCTTAGAAAAGTCTAGAAAATAAGTATCTCTGACTAGGACAAAGTTCTGATTGATATTATACTTAAGTTATATGATACATGCAAGAATTTGATTGCTAATATTACAGGAAAAAAAAACCTTTTTATGGATAGATTCTGTGCAAATATAATGGATGCTGACCATGGATCCAGTGTGGGGATTATAAATTTTGATGATTTTGATGATTTTTCAGTGAAGTCATTAAATAATTTCTGATAGCTGGACTATGTTATTTCAGGGTTTCTGATAAATATGGTATATCTTTCAGTTCTGGGCATAAGAGAATGATGTTTTGTCTCCTTTACTGAAGCTCCTGGCCTGAAACTTGCTCCCTCCAATTCCTGTATTTAATGTTGTGTCTCCATTTGCTTTGCTAGGATTACTTACTGTAAGAAGTCTAAGCAGTGGTGAGATATTTTCAGAACCAAGGGCTGAGAGAACTGGAGCTTTTACTCATTAGAGAGTAAAACAGCTCTTTTTTATCTTAACAGAAAAGTCACGAGGCTGCTCTGGCCTCAGGGAAACAGGCATATTTGTTCTTACCATGTAGTGTTAATGCAGAACACATCAGAAACTACTTTTTTAGAGGTGTTAATCCCAGTAAAAACAGTAGATCTGGAACAGAAATGTCTTAACAGTGGAGAAACATCAAACTCAAAAGAAATACAAGACGAAAAGGGTGATTATAATCCAAGTTAAAATGTTTGTTTATGCTTAAAATGAATAAAGTATCTGTGGTAAATTAGAGACTCATACTCTCTTAAAATTCTGATTAGTAAAAACAACAAGATAGAATTTTATCCTGTAGGAATGTCATCTTGATTACTGAGAGTAATTATCCTTCATGTTTAAAAATAAGTGTGTGGGGTTTTTTTTCTTGACAGCTGTTGAATTAATTACTTGTATTATAAGGGGTTTTAAAGCTAATTGCTCAACTAGCTCATCTTAAAAAAATCTATACAGTGTGAAGACTTTATAAAAACATGAATGATTGCCATGAGCAAGACTGAACAATACAAAAGTTAGGCTTATCGGGCAGTTAAATTCTCATATTTTGTTATATAACCACTTTTATTGTGATTGAGACCATTGAGTGATTATTTTACTTCTTTGCTTTCCGTTTCAGAGTGTCTAGATAATATCTGTAACGTTCTGTGAGGTATTTTATTACTCCAGAGTTTTATTGATGTCTTTCTAAAGTGCACATATTGCAGTCTAGATTAAAGACAGTTAGTTAAAGAAAGGAAGGTGATAAGACACACAATATTTCCCAATATGTGTAAAATTGGGACCCATGTGGGAGCAAACACCTTGTTTAAGCACAATGCCTTGCTGCTCAAATTCACAAGACTTCCACATGTATTTTTGTTTCACTTTAAAGATTGCCTATTGAAATAGTTTATTCTTTTTAAAATAAACAATGTAATCACCTTTTCTCTGGTTGCGTTTCGTAGTGAAGACTTCCATCTCTGGAAGAATTAATTGTGTATTTTCAAGAGAAAGATCCTTTGAATTAAACTAAAAATTTGTCAGGCAGATGTGGAGGTGTTTGAGGGTTTTTTTAATGTGTGAGCTTATGCCAGTAAAGATAAGAGCAGAGATTTTTAGATGGACTCACAGTCCTTGTTGAATGTGGGACAATAGAGACTGTGCTCGCTGGGTTTCTTGTCATCTCTGTTGTTGTGAAGACAACAGGTTGTAGAAATTTCTAGAGGTTGCTAGCTCCATGAGAGTTCTGTTGGATTGCTGTAGACAGAATGTGATGAAAAAGTGAGTTATTAATACAAAATCCCTGACCATCAGGATAGGACTGGATTGCTAATCACTGCAACTTGTCTGACACAATCAAAGCCCTCCTGGCTTGATGTAGATTTATGATGATTTTGAGCAGATATACTATCTGCAAGGTAGCCTTAAGGGAACTCAGATGACAGAGAATTGTTTTGTGTCTATTAAAATAAAGCAAAAAATGCCTTTAGAGACAGAAGGAACATTTTGTGAGAATAAATTTCTGCTATAATTTTTCACTAAGCATAGGTTCCCACTGTAGCTCGAGACTGATATAGTGATGAATAAACTAATGCAAATTGTTCAGCCACAAAATTAAGAAATTTAAAAATTTTCTTCACTAGTTATTATTTCTAAAATGTTTGTTTCAAAGAAAACTTCAGCTCACTATTCTCTATTAACTGGTGCGGATTTGTTTACTAAGTCCTTTTCACATTCCCTTGTGACTGCAGAACTCAAGTCTTATAAACAAGAGCATAGAAATCAAGCGTAGGATTTCTTTTTTAATCAGTGCCACTCACAAACAATGATATCAGACAAAAGGATCTACTGTAAACCTATTTTGCATTATGCCACTGATAGTTTATATCAAGGTCTGGCAAACTTTAGGCATAGTGAAGAGAGAATCACCAGATTGCATTGCAAATGATGTCACTGCCCAGATATTGTAAAGCTCTGTCCCAGATGATCTTCCCCTCTCCAGGCCTACTTGGAGTTCGTTTGCTAAACCACTGGCCCTAGACACTTCAGAAAGTTTTTTTCTGGTGTGTATTGAAGAGAAGGGCAACATTCTGACAAAATTCTTTGATGATTACTTTTTCTTCAGTGTTATCCTCAAACTCTTTACCTTCACATACAAAACCCAGAGGGCTTTTTTTTTTTTCTTTCAGATTTCACAGTAATGTTTTAATATTAAAACATGTTTCCAAACCCTCGTTTCATTTTCTCTAACAGTAGAAGGGAAGCAACTAGGCTAGCTTTAGACTTTATAAGGGTAAAAAAAGAAAGACTCATTCAAAGGATGACTCTTAGTGATGATTAGGCTCCTGCTCTCAATAACTCTCTGAAAGGATTAGGGCAAGTAGATTATAGACACCTTTGTAACATACACTCTTATCAGGGAGTTATAAAGAGTAAGTCTAGCAAAAAATTCCCCATGTGGGAGATTACACTGGATTTTAACTACCTAGCTTTTTATCATAAAGTTAAGTAGTTAAGTAAGACTTGGCAATATATATTTCTAAAAACCCCATGTGGATGAGAGAATAGCTGATATGAGCTCTTTTTGAGTTAGAAAATATCTATTTTATCTTATCTAAACCCCAACAACATGCTATTTCTTCCTAAACTTCTTTTGTTGGCTAGTGCTATCTTTGAAGTGAGAATAAATCATGCCATTTTTTCCCTACACAATATAAACTTACGTGGAAATAAGGCAATGAACAAATAATTATTCTGTGTAGATATCTTCCAAAAATTCCAGTGTAAGTGCTAAACAATTCACTGCACTAAAAATATGCTTCTGAAAACAACATGTCAGGAAATCTCAGGTCAGTTTTGAAATACAGCAGATAACTGTAGGCGTGAAAGGGCACTGAAGACTCAACTAAAGAATTGTGGAATTGTTAATCAAGAACAACTACACTCAACATGTAATATTATAGAGGCAGAACTGGAAAGATGTACTGGTTTTGGCTGGGTTAGAATTAATTTTCTTCCCAATGACTGGTATGGGTCTGTGTTTTGAATTTGTGCTGAACACAAAGTTGATAGCACAGATATGTTTTTTGTTATTGCTGAGCAGGGCTTGCACAGAGCCAAGGCCTTTTCTACTTTTTGCACTGCCACTGGTGCAAGAAGTACTGATGAAGAACTTGGGGTTTGTGGGAGGCTGGGAGGAGACAGAAGGACAATTAGCCCAAACTGACCAGAGGGATATTCCAGACCATATGACATCATACGCAGTATATGAAATGGGAGGAAAGAGGAAGGGACATTTGGGTTGATGGTGTTTGTGTTCCTGAGTCACCATCATGTGTGATGGAGCCCTGCTCTCCT
>WBNO01021928.1:209-22436 GCA_013400575.1 Peucedramus taeniatus
GGAGCAGCACCAGTTTCCTTTTTTAAATATGTAGCCATAATAACACAGAAAAGACTACCACTAAATAGAGACATTGTACTGTCTTTTGAAGGCAGACATTAAAGGGACTGAAGTTTCATGGCTGCTTCAGCTTTAATATCAGCCAAGTGGCATTCAATCACACACAAAAAGAAAAACAGTCCAACCCCCTATTTCATTTTCCTTTTTTTTTTTCCAAAGTAGATTTCTCAAGAGAACTTTAAAACAATTTTAAAATTTTGGACAAAGATAAATCCTGCCATTAACTTCATTGATAAAAGACTGCAAGTGAACTACAACTATCTCACACAGCTAGTATCAGACTGGACATTGCTAGCAAGCTCTGTAACAGCAGGGTCCCAAAAGAAACTGAAGCTCAGATGATTGCTCAGTCTCCTTCACTGCACTAATATATAGGCAAAGTAATTCTGATCAGGTTGTCCTCTAAAGCTGAAGAACATAAGAGGGAAAATTTACTAGCATAAACTTAAATGTTGTGACATTTTTTGAGAGATTTATTTTTAATTCAAGCTACAGAATGTCCTGCAAGTCATCAGCACACAAGCTTTAGCAATCAACATATTTGTTTTCCTTTTCTACAGGAAAGCTTTCAAAAGCATGTTCTTCCACTTGATATTATATTTAAAAAATACATCAATGTGAACTCCAGTACATTGATAAAATTTATAAATTAAAGGAAACAAGCTGTCCTAACATATATGTCATCCCAACCCAGCAGTCATGTCTAAATTATATCTTTTGCCTGACCTCTAAAAAAAGTATCTAAACCAAGTTTTAATACCTGAGATGACACATCAGGCAGGAAATAAGGCAATATATCTCTCCATCTTATAAAATTACTTCAATGTTCCTTTAATTTCCAGCATACAATACAAGGTATCAGCACATGCCTTTTAAATACTTGAGGTATTAGGGCCATTTTATGAAATTATGTCTCTTCTTTTAAAAGAAGCTTTTATCATAATGTCAATACTTTAAAATAACAAAAGAAATATTAAATAGAGTATTGTGTTAATGAAAAATAAAATGCAATACATACCCTGCATCTCCCAAACCTTCAGTGGTTCCATGTTGTTAGTAGTTTCAATTAGATGTCTTTTAAGCTCTATCAGATTGTTTTTCAGATCAGGATGCATCCGTCTACAATAAAACATTTTATTACAAAAAAGAATCAATTACATCCATCAATGTCTGCTCTTATCCACAGTACTGCTCACAGCTAATATTGTATTCTTAGGATAACAATGAACTTTAAAATGAACTTTAATTCATTATTGAAACAAAAATATGGATTTGGGGTGAGAAAAAGTGATTTCTGAGGGCTAAATCTCAGTGAAGGAGAATCATAGAATCATTTAGATCAGAAAGGAACTTCAAGGTCCTTAAGTCCAACCATTAGGCCAGAACTGCCAAGTCCACCACTAAATCATGTCCCTAAGTGCCGCATCTACCCAGACATGGCAACTCAATCACTTTCCTGGCCAGCCTGTCCCAATGCTTGACAACTCTCTCTGTAAGGAAATTCTTACTAAATAGTTCACTTACTTACTAAATACTTACTAAATAGTTCATTCTTACTAAAAAGTTCACTTATTTTGTAGTGATCTGTCTCAAAACCTGCCACATAAATTTAGATGGAATAAATGAAGTCAAAGATTGGACAGTATTAACACACCATACAGCTAACTGTTAATTTAGCTTACTATAGAATGATGTATAACTAACTGTACATCAACTGTACTATATATTGGCTGTAACTGAATGCAGCCTTTGTGGCATTAACTACAAGTATAGGCAATACAATGTTGAGAACATTTTATAAATTGACAGCACTGACAAAATCAATCTACTGAGCGCACAAATCACCTGTTAGACCTAAAGAACATGGTACACAAAAGCTTAGCTATTTGTTTTGAAAACATAATAGGTAGGTAAAGAAGTTTTGAGGGCAAATATTTCAGCCTGCTCCAAGATACGCTTGAAAAAATTCTCCATTAAATTTCTAAACATTTTATGTCTTCTGCTTACATTCATAACTATTTCACAGCTGAGAAAAGTAAAACTTTTGACATGGCTGTAACAGAGGGACAATTTACAGACTACTGAAACATCTATTTCACCTTCTGTATGAAAAGGAGAAGAGAAAAAAAAATGAATCTAGAAACAACGTCAAAAAGATAGAACTGACAGCTTCACAAATCAGTCAGAGTGGAGAATCAAGAGACTAAGTATAGCTAAACCTAGCAAAATACAAGAAGAAAAAAAGCTCAGAGAAAGATATGGAATAAGCATTTGAGATTCTGCACCTGCTGTGCAGAATCTCAAACACATAGGTGAAACAACTGGGTAGCCTCAAGATCTGAGTGTACTTCTACCTCAACGTGTTTGAGAACAAAAAGGCAGGAAGGCAGGGGATGGGCTTTCAAGAATTTAGACAGAATTAGCAATTCTGAACTTAGAGATTTACAGTTTAGTGACAATATCTACAAACAAGTATACTTTTTGTTTTAAATAATGAGAGAATGACATCTAGAGAAGGTCCATAATCTCAAGAGTTTTTGCTGAAGAAAAAAATTTATAATCCATGAAAACATGGATCTGATATAGGTAAAGGGAAGTACTTTGGATGACTGAAACCACAAAATTAATCCATAAGCTGAGGACTGGAAGGAGTGCTCAGTAGGGTAACATTCAATTTTATTTAACAAATTGCAGCTTGGAGATAAAGAGTTCCTGCTGGAAGAGAATACAAATTCACAAACTCCAAAATGAGATGGTATCTATACCAAGCCCATCTTCCTAGAAATATCACTCCTTAACTCTATGAAATCCATTACTATCCTTCTTAAAAACACCTTATGGAGATACAGCACGTGTTTGGGATTTCTTGTGCTACTCTTGCATTTTGAAAAATCAACATTTTGATTCTAATTATCTAACAAATGTGAAATCACAATGTTCTAAGTTTTTGTGAGTGTCACCCAGGCAGATATTTTTAATTTAAAAAGTTTACTGTATACATTCTAAGATAACTAGAAAACTAAAAGCAATACATTGAAGTTAACAGAATAAACAACTGTTGCATCTTTATGCTCACAAGACATAAAAAATAAAAGAATCATAATTTCTACCAAATAAAGTATTTCCAATATAAATAAAGTATTTCTCAATATAAATCTTCTTCTATTAGAAAAACCCAACTGGTTGAGGTTCCAGAAACAAATGTAAAAGTTTAATTATAACTTATATCAACTCACTTTAATTTGCCAAAGAGAAATCCTTGGACATCATTTTCCTCCTCCTCTTCCTCATCTTCCTCTTCTTTTGTCTCATTTGCTCCTGAATACATAACACATGTAGACAATATAAGCCAAGAAAGTTATTGTAGTATTATGTTTTAATGAATTATAAAACAGTCAGCAGAAACATACAATCACACAGTTGTCATTCCCAGAAGTAGTTTTAATTAAATTTATACTTACATATTTTGGCATCTGAATTAATTACTCTACAGAACTTTGCAACATTAACATTAATTTTAATATAATTCATTCAGTGGTAACTATTTTTATATAAAATTAAATAGGTGTGGTTTAACAGCTCATTTCCCAAAACAGCCATTTCTCAGTTTGATTAAGTGGTAAGGTATAACTCTTATCAGTCAACTACTACCAAATTTACACTTGAAAAGCCTGATAACCTTAAAGCACTTGAATCTCCAGCTGGCATTTGATGTAAATCGTAGATCAGCTTCTTCCCCTTTAAAAAAACTAAACTATTTTTGACATGACTCAAAGGTTATTAAACCTTAGTCTTCTGAAAAAGAGTTAACTTTCCTTTTATTTTGTGAATGTCCCTGCAAAGTAATTTCTCTGTATCCCCATGCAGTAGTTACCACTTTCTGTAGTAAATGTTTGTTTCAATATATTGTAACATGCATCAGTCCAAATTCTATGGTACACCACATCTTTTCTACAAAAGACTGTGAAAGCATTTCCATAGAAATTCAGAAAAAAAAAGCCCTCAGCCCTGAAACACTAATGTGTAGATACTGTAGCCATTAGAATATGAGTGATGCCAACAATCATAAAGTAACTGAAGTACAAAGGTAAACAATCTTAAAATTACTGTGAGGAAGAAGACCAGATTGTGTTTTGAAGAGTTACAGAAAACAGCAATTAGAGTTTAGAAAATGGACTGTATCCTAAGCACAGATCTTTACAAATGTTCTCATGTATTTTGATTTCTTAGTTCCTAACACCTGAGATTTCCTTCTGTAGACAGAAATGAAGTATAACTTTCAAAACATTCATGACTGAATATTGTACAAACTGAAGATTTTAATGCATTTCAATAGTATCTCCAGCAAGATATCAAATCAATTAAAAAACCCACATACCTTTAACCTGCATGTCATCTACTGCTTTATATTCTGTACTCTTTATTGCAAGTTCCACACCATATCCAGATAAATACATTTTCCTGGAATTTGGTTTCTGCTTGATGATATTATTTTAACAGAAGAAAAAAAACATAACTTACAAAATGTATTTAAAGGAGATTAACAATATCTAATACTGTAACTTTAAAATGTTATGACATTTAAGTCATTACTTAAATTCATCTTTCAATTCAAAGTGCAAGGCATATTGACAGTCCACTGAGGAGGCATGTAAAAGAACGTGACAATGCCCTTTATCTCCTGCAAATCACAAAAAGGCTGGTCAAAATTGTAGTCTTCACACAATACTAGAAGAGGGACTAGAATAGGCACAGCTTACAGCATCCTACACAATTATTGATGCCTCACAATTCACATTTTCAACTGATACTCATTTCTTTGTAATGCGCCAGACTTACAGGATGTTAAAGAGGAAACTCTCTAGTTTTGCATCAGACTTACTCTTTAAAAAAGTTTTGATAAAACAATCGCTTTCTGCAAGGAGCATTAATAAAATGTATTAAAGTGTCACTGCTAAAAACAGGTTGCCACTTATTAAAAACAAACTACAGCTACTTCTAACTTTGGAGTGGAAATCTGACATTCAATAGTGTAATTACACAAAACATATTTCAGAATAGGTGTCCTAATTTGACCCAAACGTATGTAAATCCCCTTTCCAAAATGCAATTTGCACATGCAGAGCAGCAATTTCTTGAAAGCCTTTTGAGCTTTAGCTTGCAATTTCTAAGAAACATTCTGTATTGAGAATCCTTCAGACTATAAGTGAAAACCCAGCAGAGCTGGGAGGCTTCTCTGTCCATCCTACAAGCAAAACTCAAGGCAGAGGGAGAAGAGAGCACTCCATAAGTAGTCTCAGTGATACTCATTAAAAAAAGAAAGAGACAGCAGAAAGACCCTACCTCTTCTGTTATCAATGTTCCCTCTTCTGGTATTTAATGTTAAAAAGGAGGGGGAATCCATCCCAGTATGTACCAAAGAACAAAAATGGAGGTTGTGAGAAAGGAAGAAAAGGGAAGAGAGGTCTGAAGAGAGAAAAGGTGCAGGCAAGAAAGACAACGCGCATTTGGGGAGACCATGATGCATAAGCCAGGCAGAGCAATGAGACATTTAATATGCAAGCAGGCATTTAATTGAAATAAAAGCATAAAAGAACAAAGTTCAATAAAAACTAAACCCCATACAACTTTGAATTCAAGACTGGTTTCCTCAAATTCTCTATTTCATTACTGTGAGCAAACAACTCAAAGTCGTCTGCAAACTACGTATCTCATCTCTGTGAAATTCCTGGTCTACAAAAATCACAGCAACCTCTCACTCCATCAGATTATTCTCAGATTAGTCACACTACTTAAGAGCTGTACTTTGAATATAAATCACAAAAGACTTCCAATAATCAAAAATGGGGACAATACAGTTCCATGCACTGGTATTTTTCTTGTTTTGTTTTGGGGAGAAGAGTAAGTTAAGAAAAGAATTCAGAAACATTATGTTTCATAGAGTGACACTATGGAACACAAACATTTTAAAACTGGTCAATTATGTTGCCCATGATAGCCCATGCTACTGTATCTCAATGAACATGCAATTACATGGAGAACATGTAAAAATATAATTGGTAATTTCTCAATTTGATTCTCTATTCTACTTTCCATTTTTCTAAATCTAGCTACTAGTAATTTCAGTCTGCTGCACTAAGATTCACCTGAGATCTTACATTGCACAAAACCCAGACATATAATCAAAAAAGAAGTATTTCAAGATCAGTAATGCAATCAGTGCTTGCATGCAGGATTGGTAACATTACCGTGCTTTCCTGGCTTCATAGTTTGTATTTGGTGAATTACTTACCTAGACAGTTTTAACATTAGAAAATGTATTGTACACAATTTAGGCAAACACAAAAATACATGAGGGGAAAGTGCTTTGTCAAAAAGCAAGCAAAGCAAAAACAGAATGCCAACAGTTTACTAAAACAATATTGATGTGAATTGCATACCTTAACATAATGCCGGAGAACATAAACAATTTCCTCCTTTTGCGCCTTCTCAGATAAAATCTTGTGGAATTTGACAAAATCTTTTGTACCCATTTCTGCATATAGAATAACCACTGGGCCATCCTCTTTGAGAGTTGGGAATTTATGGTCTCCCTTAAAAAGATAAGGCCTGGGTCTGGTTTTAAAACAAATAATGGTGATATTATAAAGTCAAAAAATTAATAAGAACAGTGGCAACTTTTCTACTTCATAATTAAAAAAAGTAGTAAATGTTTATATGGCAAAAGTATATAAGCCACATTAAAATCATCACAAAATAGTCATGATTGCTCACAAACAAACCCAGAACAACAAATTCACAAATTAAAGTATAAGAAAATGAAAAATCAGCATCAAATATAAATAATTGAAATATATTTTAGCAAATCACAACACAAAGCATATGAAAGACACAGCACTTGGAGATTTTGTGCACCAGTAACAGCTTCAAGCTTTTAATTTGAATGACACATTACATCCTATCAGAGATGCACACAGCAATCAGTGAGTCACAGAGTAGCAGAGGGAGATTCTGTGAAGTTTGAGAAAGCTGTCAACACACCTGGAAACAAACTGGCTTATACTATTTTGAAACCATCAGGCTCTGTTAATTTAGCTAATTTTGCAAATTTTGACTGCCTACCTACCCTCCTAATTGAAAACCAGGACTAGAAAAGTTACGCTGCAATGATTTCTTAGATGAATAAAGACATCTTTTGAATAAAACCTGGGAAAGATGGAGAAGTAACAGAGGATATGATTGAGTAATACACTCAAGGTACTAATTACTGATGAGCACACTTTTTCAAAGCTGCCTTTGCACTGACAATCAAAAGACCAGTAAACTGTCTCCAAGCATGCCCAAGACAAACTAGGAAACTCCAATTCAACACACAGTACAGAACTGTGCGAGGTAGACACTCACTGAAGAGCTATATTGGAAAGGTGTGAGCAGAACACCACAGTTTCTGTGATGCAGATCTTTGGAACATATTCAACATAAAAAAACACAGAATAATTTACGCTGCAAAAGTAACCTTTGGAGGTAATGTGCTGCAAGCCCTCACATCAAGCAGGAGTAATTTGTTGAGGCTACTCAGGGTTTTAATATCAATGTTCTATGTAAAGTTTGGTAGGTATGCAATCAAGGACCTCATTTGTAAGGCAGAAATAAAAGGAGGGGCCCAGTTTAAGAATTAATTTGGACGTAGGTGGTCGGGTGTCAGAGAAATATCAGAGAAAGAACAGCTATCACAGGACAAGGCAGACCAAATAGGTGAGATCCAGGAGTCTGAAATGACTCTTGAATGAGTAAGCTCTGTGGAAGAACTGATCCAGATTTGCCCCAATAAAAGCATATGCATGGGATGTGACTTGCACAACTTCCTTCTCATAACCAGAGACAAGAGCTGCCACTTTCATGAGAGAGTGGAAATCCTCAACCAAGGGAGCTTCTCTTTTTCTAACTAACTTTATCCACTCTACTTCAACCAACCAACTAAGGTGGTTACTGAGTGCTGCCACGACTTGAAGAGTGACAGTCTCATATCACAATGAACATGCTTCATGAAAATATTAAGTGCTGTAATGAAATAACACTGCATAGAGTTCCTCTAATGACCTTGGGTTGAGAATTAAAGTGTTCAGCCCTTGTAAATCCAAGATAAGCCTCTGTTCTTTGTTTCTCTTCAACACTGAATAGTAGTGACAAGGAATTGATTCTCCTACTCTTAGAACTGAAAGGTAATTAATTTCCTGCCATAAGAGATGCTCATAAGAAGGCTGCCTGAAAGACAAGGAAGAACAGCTGGGCAGACGAAAAGAAAAAGATGAAAAAATTACACAGATGTGGAGTTCAGCACTTGCCAGTCAGTTACTATGGTAGTACAGGCAACTATATGCTTATCTAGATAGTACCCAGGATAGGATGCAAAAGCAATGGGATAGAAGACAGCAAACATGTACTGACAAATGTAAGGCACTGATTTTTTTTGAGCAAAATGTGACTTCTATTAATGGTTCTGCTCTTCATAGTGACAGCCCCAGAAACCTTAGTGTTGTGTTTTGGACAGTTAGCAAGATAAGCAATCCCAACCATTTAACCATGTGTTCTCTGACATGCCCAGAGCCCTTGAGCTCTGGAGCCATTGCACCTCCCCACCAAATACTTCCAATTAGAACCACACAGTCCACTGCAACATGGCTGAAAATGCAAAAGACATAATCACAGTCGATGTTGCATGAAGGACTGAATGAAGCAAAACCTTAACCTTGACGTGCAGAATATTTGGGCTCTCCTTAGTCCAAAGAGCCTGGGACCCAGCATTGAGATGTTTGGTTGAAATGATGAATCCACACAAAAAGAATGCTGCAGCCTCTTCTTTCTCTTCCAGTGAGATTTGAAATTATCAGTCCCTGAAGTCAGGAAAATTCTTGCATCCTCATCCAAATATGGTGAACAACTGAAAATATAGCTTAAATTGGCCTGGCTGAACTGGAAGAGTCAAGACAGACAGAAGACATAGAATGGAACACAAAGGAAAACACTTAAAAATAAAAAAAAAAAGAACTGATAAATAAAAAAGATCTCTTCTATGAAAAGACAGAAAAAGAATGACTGGTTTAGAGCAACCAGCTGTGACACAGCACACTGTCCCTTGTATCATTTGTTCACCTGGCAGAATAAAAAAGATAAGGAGCACAGCCCTATCATTATCACCTAGCCTAAATATCATCAGCATAGGTGAAGCATCTGCTACCCAGAATACAAATGAACTAACAGTGGGAACCATTACCTGAACATGTGAATACGTTCTTCTCAATCAAGCTCCAGGTACTCTAAATATCTGAGTGACGCAACCACTTTTACAGTGGTGAGAAGGAGGAAAAATTTATCAAGATTTTGTCCCTGCAACTCTGAACGGTGTGATATGAGTGACTGCAAAGTTATTGAGAAAATAGAAGACCAATAAAATATAAGAAACCTCAGTTTTGTTGCAAGTTCTTAATGATTTCTAGAAGTCTCTCTCAATTCTGAATAATTCAGGATTCTATTGTTTATTATAGTGATTTTACAGAATTTTGCACATTTAGGAATAATATCTCCAGAGAGGAGAATGTGCTGAATCCAGTTAATTGCTTCAGAAGTTTACTATATTCAGATATTGCAAAAAAAAATGTTATGGTCTCATGATGCCTTAATATATGGCCACAAGAATTCAACAACATATAAAATTATCTGTAGTGTATTTTGGCTTTTATCTAGGAAAAAAGACATTTTTTTAGAAGAATATAATTGGTAAAAATGGGACATTGTAAACTAGACAGTGAGTTGTTTTTACAGAAACCTTGGCTATTGAAGAAGCAAAAGACAATGATTTAGTTGGTTGTAATTGTATCAATGGACTTAGAATACACTACAAATCACACATGTAGAACACAAAATTATTTTCAGAAGCAACCAAACCCAAAGAGGCAAATTTATAGGTTTTCAGGGTTTCCTCCCACAATTTATATTTGACAGAAAGCAAAATCCAAGAAATATACCCTACTAAATCATCTTTCAGCTCTGCATATCTCCATGAAGTGGCTGAGCATATGAACACTAATGTATATTACGGTGACCGTTGCAGGGAGGGAAAAAAGAAAAAAAATACACAGAGGTCTTAAAAAAACACAATATATATATTTTTAAATAGAGATTAAACATTATGCTTTCATTATTCTGTTACTGGTATTTTGATAGGTTACACACATTTTATTTCAGAGCTCAAATTAATTCTGGACTGATGTTACCACAGGACAAAACCTGCAGAAAGGGTTGATAGGTACAAAATCCAGGAAGAGGTGAGGAAAGATTATCCCTTTCTATGCCCTGTCTATGAGGTAGACTCCTCTTCTACTCCTGTGCCAAGCCCTTGCAACCCAGAGAACGTCAACTGCAGTGACACTGACTACAGAGAAAGTACCCTGCTGACAGACCTCGGTCAGACAGGTGAAATTGTATGTTTGTATAGAAAGTACATTGTAACTTAAACCTGACTATCCCATTAAAAAAAAAATGGAAAAAATGCAAAATTGTCCATATGATTAGAGGACCAAAGGTCTATGATTTTATTTTAAAACCTACTCTACTTTGATTTATAACTGATGAACTCTCATAATGTTAAGCTCTTTAGTAATCTATTTTTCCTCTTAAACCAGGTCATTATATTTACCTCTTAGTAGCCTTCTTCAGCAGCTTTTTTATTTCATTAGTCTTACAGGTGTGCTTCTCATGGATAACCACAAATGCACTGCAGCCTTCTGGTGGAGGTTCATCAGCTGCAATCTAATATTTCAACAATTATACTCAACCAGAATGCTTTGATTGCACTTAAACTCACATCCCTTTGATTAAAATAACTCAACAGCTGCCATTAAGCTGTGTTTCTAATTAAGCCCATTCAAAACTGGGTACATGTGGGGGGGAAAAAAAAATTAAAAGATTAAGACCCTACAACCTTTGTGAGACACAGTCTATTAAATCAAGTCTTACTCCAGGAAATTAAAAGTACATTTATGTTCTGTAAAGCCAGGACTGAGAAATCTCCTCCACAAGCTAAAATCATAGCCTGTACTCTGAGATATTTTAAACTTTGGTTGCTATCAGCAATCATGTTAACATCTGAAAATCAGACTTCTAAACCAATAATTCCCAAAAAAATAATGTCAATTTTTGATTCTCTCTTTCCCAGCCCCTGACCTTTTTTAAAAAACTCTACTCAGCTTTTCCAGTATGAAGTGGGAATCATGTGACTTCATGTCAGTGAGTCTGGATTCACCAGACGAAAGGTAAAAGCAAAAAGACATGAGTCTGAGATTATGATATTCCTCCAGAGAACAACTGCAAATCTCCCTAACTTTATTATAGCTTATTATCTTTCAGAAACATAGACTTCTCACTTTATCCTAAAGGTAGCATTGCTAAAAGGAGTAGCAATTTTAGGTTTAGAGGCACAGTGAATTTATGTCCACTCATTTTTCATTAATACAGCAGATTTTTCTAATTTTTCAACTTTTCAAAGAGAAAGATGAAGAAATCCACTAAATAACAAATATAAATTACTTGAATCTACAGAAAATGTCCTACTCTGCGAATGTCTGAATTCCCACAGGATTATCTGAAGCAATGCAAAAAATCCCCATGACCTGAGTTTTCAAAAATGAACAATTGCAAAAAAAAAATTTTACCCTGAAGGGAATGCTATCCATACAATTGAACATGAATACTTGTTCCTGCCAATATAACCAGCTTATAAAGCATCACCTTTATCACATTTTATTCCAAATAATACTGGCATATATTTGACTGAACTGTAACAATAAACATTGTTTAGCCAAAATACCTCATTCAATCATGTACCAAATATATCAGGCAATACTGTCACCTGCTGAAACATCTGAACAGTTGGAGAATAAGCCCGTATGGAAAGTGCAAACTTCAACAGATTGATCTGCAAATTGGATAAAAATTGTCCTGCCTTCTTCAAGATCAAATTGTAATAGGAGTACTCTGAATCTGTAGAAGAGAGAGAGAAAAAAAAAAAAGACAAACTTTTAGTATTTATGCCTAAATGATGTGACAAATCTACCTACACTACATAATAAGCAAGCATTAATGCCAGTGCTGCTTGGCATTCAAAAGTCTTCAGTGTTGTCCACTAATAATTGTTTCCTTTTCTACAAATCCAGAGGCCTAATAACACCAAAAAACCAAAAAAAACCCAAAAACAAACAAACAAAAAAAAAAAAAAACCAAAACAAAAAAACCACACCAAAAAACCCAAAAAACAACAACAAAAAAACCCCAAAAATAAAACAAAACAAAAACCCCCCAAAAAACAACCAAAGAGAGCTCAATAGCACTAGTTAATACTGAAATTATTTTCAGCAATATAAAAACCCACTCAAAAAAACTATATGGCGAGGCCTGACTAGAGCATTAGTTTTGCAAGTAATTATAATTTAGTTTTGAAACATTCCAACCATGCAAGTTACATAAATAAAAATCTTCTAAAGATGTCATTCTTTGGGCTACTCTCACATATTCTATTTCTTCCTTAAAAATATATGATAAACAAGGGTATGAGACGGATACAACATGTGAAGTAGCTTCCCTGCTTCCTGCATAACTTGTATGTCCAAGGTCAAAATTAGGACTCTGAGTAAGAAGGTAGGTGAATGGTGTCTGGGAACGACAGAAGTGATAATACAGAACCATTGGTTGGAAATAATTAACCTTCAATTCTCATTCTACAGGCATACTCAATTTTCATAACTAAGCAGCTTCTATCCTCTCATTTTCTTCTTTACAACCCTGTTGTGGTTGTCAAAAAGCATCTTCTTTTGCTCTCCTCTAGTACCTTCTTTCTGCCTTCTCCTCCTTAAAACTCATTATTTGGAAAGGCTGAGTTTGCTGTAATTCACTAGAAAAAACCACTAACATTAGAGAAGTGTATAATCTGCATTTTAAGAAAGCTCTTTCCCATGAATTTGATATGATGTCCTGGTTTCAGCAGGGGTAGAGATAATTTTCTTCCTAGTAGCTGGTACAGTACTGTGTTTTGGATTCGATATGAGAATAATGTGATAACACACTGAAGTTTTAGTTGTGGCTAAGTAGCACTTACCCTGAGTCAAGGACTTTTCAGTTTCCCATGCCCTGCCAGCACAGAGGTGCACAAGAAGCTGGGAGGGAGAATGGCCAGGAGAAGCTGACCTGAAGTGGCCAAAGGGCCATTCCGTACCATGGAATGTCACACTGGTATATAAACCAGGGAGTTGGCTGGGAGTTGTAGATCTCTGCTTTGGGATAGGCTGGCCACCAGTCAGTGGGTGATGAGCAATTGTATTGTGCATCACTTGAGAAATGTTTTATTCCTTTTTTCTTTTGTTATTAATATTATATTTCAATTTATTTCAATGATTAATTGGTTTTTATCTCAACCCACAGGTTTTACCTTTTCCTAATACTCTTCCTCATCCTACTGGGGAGGACAGACAGTGGACATGGGCTACTTAGCTGCCGGCTGGGGTTAATCTGTGACATATAACTGTTACTATCTTACATTAAATTCAGTGGATGAAAAACCTATGTTCTCTACACCTACACATAGCCCTAGCAGAACCCAAATGGCAACAAAGCTGGTGAAGGCTCTCAAGAACAAGTCCTATGAGAAGCAGATGAGGAAGCTGGGGATGTTTAGCCTGGAGAAGAGGAGGCTCAATACTCTCTGCAACCACCTGAAAGCAGCCAGGTTGGGGTCAGCCTCTTCTCCCTGCCAAGTACCGACAGGAAAAGGGGAAACGGCCTCAAGCTGTGCCAGGAGAGGTTCAGGTTGGACATCAGGAAGAATTCTTTCACTGAAAGGGTGGTTGACCAGGGAGGTGGTGCAGGCACCATCCCTGCAGGTGTTCAAGAAGTGACTGGACGTGACACTTGGTGCTATGGCTTAATTGAGAGTGGCAATCAGTCGAAGGTTGGACTCAGCCTTGGAGGTCCTTTCCAACCTTAATCATTCTATGATTCTAAATGAGATAAATTTGGCTTCACACATTCAAAATATTGAATATAAAAATTTGGAAGCAACAAATCCTTCCAGATTGAAACTTTTTTTCAATAACTGTATTTTCAAATTTTCTTCAAATTATCTCCACAAAAATAAAATTAAACCTGAAGTTCCTGCCTCTCCACTTGGCCTAATAAACATCCTATTAAAGACAATGAAGAGCCATTAAATACGCAATTCTAAAGACACTACCTCAATAAAATATTTTTACCACAAGTCTTAATTTTTTTGGTTTACAAATTTCATCTGTGCTTTCACTGATGTATTTAAAATAGCTGACATTTTTTTCCTGGAAGACAATTATGACGATGATGATTTTAGTACGTAAAAAAAAAAGGATTTTTTGTCTGCCTTCAAAAACGACTGTACAACATTGACAAGGATCTATCTATCAAATCATCCACTCCTATTACTACAACTTCTATTAACACTGCTGGCTTCACTTAGAATATAACTGTACTTTGAACTTCATCAAGACACATGAACCCATGCCAAATGCTATGAGCTACCCAATGCAAACCAAATTTTTAGAGTTTATTACATACACAGAATCACACAGAATATTCTGAGATGGAAGATCCTCAAGTTCAACACTACAGTGAACTTAAGTGGACTCTTAAAGCCTGTACATGGATTGACCCTGTGACCTTGGTGTTATTAGCACCATGCTCTAACCTACTTAGCTAATTTAAGTTAATAAGAACTATGGTTTGAGCATTGCAACGTATTTGCACATAGTACCAAATCCTTTAAATTTGGTACTACCTGCCCTCCAAGCTCATTTTAGCATTGCCAAAAGAAGAGAATTCATAGTAAGTTCCTTAGGATTTTACAGGAAATCACGAAGAACCAGATTTTTCTTGTTATAAAATCCTGCATGACAGCATATTACCACTAAATCATTAACAAAGTCAATTTAGAGGTAAATAATAGACCACATTAATAGGATACAGCTCCAGAATGCAGACATCTGAATGCACATGTATGAACCTCCCATCTGCAAACTTTCATCCTACCCATGCGAAATACAGCCTAGCAGCCAACAAGACCTGAAAAGCTCAATCTGAAGATGCCTTAATTTGTCTGCTCAAAAACTCTCTTAACTCCCGTAGCCAAATTGATTAGATTGACTACAGCAAGAACTGAACAGCCAGCAAAGCAGACTCACATTTAAATGCTGACATTTATTATCCACAATTTACAGTAGTATCTTTTATCACAGGCAAGTTAAACATAATTAAAAGAGACAACCAGGGCAGTCACAAAAGACAAGAAAGTATTATAGCACAGCTCCTCAGACCTCATGCACACACAGCACAAAACTAATCTGAATATAGGCTGGTAACCCACAAGAGAATTTAAAGTACAGAGGGACAGGAGGTAGGGAGAGTAAATGTAAGGGACATAATTAATCAGAAGAACACAGTGTCCTGGAATAATTACTTGGTAGGATGGATGTATGAGGATTGTTCCAAGTGCATAGATATGAGTATCTGGATACACAGATCAGCTAGGGAATTAGAGGTCTCAGGTAACAGTAGTCCAGGCAATCATTGGCTAGTCAAATATCTGTGCCATCCAAGCAAGATGCCAGTAAAGAGGGAGTACTTTATTTTATTGCATTAATAATGTAGAAATCAGTTTGTTAAACTGATTCCTCTGGAATCCTTAAGGTTTATATACACATCAAAAAATACTTGTTTAATTTAGTTGTGAATAATGTGTAGTCTAAATTGCAAAAAATAATTTGCATGATGGTTGTTTATATGAAAGATACAGTTACATTTTTTTCAGAGAAAATTGCTTCCATAGAGAAAATATGTTTGCATGTTGGTTTTGTTTTGGTTTTTAATATATATTTATGAGGCTGCTGAAAATTCAATATATAAATTGAAGCACTTGGGAAGACAGTAAACACTCAAGTGATAATTAGTCAGCAGGGAACTGGCTACTTGCTTTCCCTCAGTGATCATAAATTAACCTTTAGGGATACAAAAGCAGCAGCAAGTTTAAAATGCCATCTTCAGTGTTTTCTAAGTGCTGGTTTTAGTATGAAATTTTTGCAGCTTTCATTTCTTTGTAACATACCTGCAGCTCAAAATAGCATCATCTGCCTTTCCTAGTATTTCACAAGCCTGGCAGAAAATATGTTGCACATTAAGTAGATATAAACAATGTTGTCCAGGTTCCCTGAAGACATTAATTCAATACAGTGTATCCCTAACCTTTTCATGTTTTCCATATGGTATAATCAAGATGCTGCCCAAGTTGATTTCAGTTCATATTAAAAAGGAAAAAAGTTAAAACCACTAGACTAAATGTTTCACCAAATTCCATGTAGATAATTCCTACCAAATCCATTAAACTGCTACAAATATCACAGCTAAACAGATCATTAATAAACCTAATTCAGCAATGCTAAATATTTTAAATTAGGAAATTATCAAGAGATGTTGATTATTCTAAATTTAAAACAACAAGTCCTGAGAACTGATTAAAAAAAAAAGATTGAAAATCATCCAAGGGAGGATTTAGAAGAAAAAAAGCAAGCTACCCTACCTTATTTTTTAAGTTGTCTTCTAGCTTTAACACTTCATGACTCTTCTGAAACATTAAACTGTATGTTGGGATACAAGTCTGTCATTGAATTCCTTTATAAACCCAGATTTTCAGCTTCAAATCTAGGAATTCTTTAGCTTTTATGAAAATGTTACTATTTAGATAAACAAACAAAGCTTTAGTTTCCTGGCTATTCATTGTCTACTCTTGTCATCACTCAGAGAATAACTGAAAAGTCAATTGCCTCAACCAATCCTTTTTCAGCCAGATCCTTTAATTTACTGAAGTAGTTGTTGCTACATCAGTTTTAACACATCGTGACCATCCCTCTACGCCAACGTGTCTTGACATGCAGCGAGTAAGACAAAACTCATTCCACACCACATAGAGGACCAACTTCTCCTCAGACATTAAGCATTACACACCTCACTCTAAACTGTGCCACTGCAGTCTTGCAGTACCAGATTCTTCACTCAAGGTAAGCAGTTTATTGTAAACATCGAATGCAGACTTCCTGTTCATGAAGAGCATCCATTTCCTTGGATTAAGACTACCCCAGCTACAACTCCACTTTTAGGAAAGCCACTTGGTGCCAGAACTTTAAAATTTCCTGCATTATTGTCATGTGTGTTGGCCATACAGATAGGCATACACATCAGCTGCTCAATATGTTTAAATTAAGTAGTATTTTAGTACAGTCTCAAAGTTGCCAACTGCCAGCATCTAACAATTGGCATGATAGGTCAGGGAGGTCATCCAACTGTAATTTATTTATTCTCAAGCACAGAATTTATTCTCAATCACAGAGTTTATCCAGGTGAAGTAGGTATTTAACTAACAGCTAATTTCAACAGACATATTATCACTAATAATAAATGCCATTAAAGCTTCAAACTCCTTGGAAAGTGTGTCCAAGCAAGCAAAAAAGAGATGGCTGATAAAAAAAACCCTGACACATCATCTAATACAGCAGTCCTATCTCAAGGCAATACCAACTGCATCTAAACCACTCACAGAAATAAGAGTAAGTTAAAAGTGACTTCTGGAGGTCACATTATCCAAACTGTTATTAGAGAGATAATTTCAAGGCTTGCCTAGGCTGCTCAAGGCCTCATACAGTAGAATTTTGAATTATCTCAATGAATAGAGATTCCAGAGACTCCTGGAGCAGTCCATTTCAGTGTTTACCCAATCCCATGGCAGAAACATTTTCTCTACTATCTAACCACAATTTCCGTATTTCAACTTCAGCCCTTTGCTTTTTTCATACTGCTGTGTACCTTCAAGGAAGGGCCTGGCTCCACTTCCTTTGCACATCTCCCTATTAGGAAACCAAAGATACAAGGTCTCTCCTTACTCCTTCCTTTCTCAGGTTCACTCACAGTTCTCTTAGCCTTTCCTCAGAAGTCTGCTCCACCTCCCTAAGCATTGCAGAGATCCTCTCCTAGATTTGCTCTAATGATGGACTCTTGTCTTTCCTTTCACAGGGAGACCAAACATGGCCCCAGTACTCCAGATTCAGTCTTACAAGTGCCTCATACAGTGGAACAAACACCTTCTTTGACCTGTTGGCTACCCTCTTGCTGCTGCAACCTGACATGTAGTTGGCCTTTTCACTGTTTGCAAAGATCTCCATTCTGTCTCTCAAAAAAACAATTCTAGTCAGTCAGCACCAAGATTACGCTATTGATGAGATTATTCCAGCCCACATGCAGGGGGTCTGTACAGCGCCTTTCCTGAATTTCCCAATGTTTCTGTTGGCCTGTCTCTCCAGCCTGCCAAGGTCCCTCTAATTACAGTCCTACCTTCCAGGTTCTCCTCCCAGTTTTGTGTCATTCCTAACCATGAGGAGGGTGTAACATATGCCACTGTTCTGTGTGCTGAAAAAGACCTTAAACAGCACTTGCCTCAACAAATGCTACTAGCAGCTGACCACAGGTCAAATTCTGCACCTACTTCCATTTTCCATGTTCTCATGCTTATACAGGATGGCTTTTAGCAGCATTCACCACCTGGGCATTGTTCTCAGTGACTCTCTCTGGTTTTGTATATACTTCTGACCTTGGGATCATCATCTCACATTAATTTTTGAGTATTCTGTTTTTTTAAATTTTCCCAGTTGATACTCTATAATTAAAATCACATGTACATTTTCTGCCTGTACTTTTTCCATTCTAAAGAAATTATGAGGAAAACACACGGAGACAGTAAAGTCAAACATCACATTTTACTCAACATAAAAGCACACCATGGAATCAAGAGCAGTAAAATTAAGTTTACCATGCATGCCCCTGTTCCCTTCCTAGTAATCTTTTACGTCTACTGGCTTCTTGGGGGACTGCTGAGCATTCAAATAACATTATCAGATGCATATTTTTAAGTTGTATTCAGTCAGCCACAATTGTTGAAACATGTTGTTTCTCAAGTTCTCTCTCCCACATAGAGCATTTTTCATTTACCTGCAGTTGTCACTGTTTTCTATATGATCTTCCTACAATTTGTTAGCTTATAACTATTAATTTAACATTCAACTCCCCTCAAGTCTCTTCCAGTGTTAGGGGCTCGCACTCATGCCAGAAGAGCTCTACTGTTCTGTAAATAAAGAGCAGAATAAAGCAGCCTTACCTTGTTTTGAAGCCTTTTTCACCTTGTACACCTGCTGACTTACCAAGCAGGTCTAATAATGCCCAACCTGGTGTAAATCCCCGTCAGTCTCCCAATTTTTCATTACCATGGACATTTCTAGTAAACTTCTCACCAAGATTTCTTCTGGGGTGGCTTTTTGTCTCTTTTGCTGGATTTTATGCTTTGGTCTTCTCTCCAGATTTCTAACAACTTAATATTCTTCTGTCTAATCATGCAAGGCTTTTTTAGTCCTATTTTGTCAGTGATAAAGCTTTATTCTAAAACATCAGTATTGATGCTAGAAAACGGTCTCCATGCTATGTACAAGTATGAAACCTTTTCTGATAATTCTTTAAATTTTTCCTTTAGCATTTCCTAGCATTCTCACTTTTAGTTATTTGTGTGATTTTATGCCCTGCAAGCATCCATCTTACAGAAAACATGAAGTCTCAACATCCTGTAAGTTCTTGGCAAGTCATGTAAGCAGGTAGGTATCTTTAATCTTAACACTTCTGTTTGTAAGAGCAAACATATTGTAAGAGCAGTTCAGTCCATCTCATCCTCCTCTTTTTTTTTTAAACTTCTCTGCAAGTATTGCTCTTAGGGGAAAATATACCACAACTTTCTGAAAGAAACCTACCAGTCAGCAATAATGGTAGAGTCAGGCTTGACCTGCCTGGAACTAATTAATGTGTTGTGTCTCAAAGTTAAATGCAGCACAAGATAATATATTAAAAACCAGGATGCTGTTTAACTTACCTCCTTGCTTATAAACTGTTAGTTCCCGCACAGTTTCCAAGAACTGCCAAAACTTCTCATTTCCATCTTCTGCAATAAATTCACTGTTTAAAAATAAAAATTAATTGTCCATAGGTTGATTTTGTCCAAGGATGTACCACAGTAAAAACCTTCAGTTGTTTAAGACAATAAATACCCATCAGCAACCAAATGTTATATATTCAATGGCAAACAACTGTCTCCATAGCATAAACACTGAACCAAGCTGTATTTTGGTCAAAAGATATTTTGAACAAAGTACTATCATCCAAAACTCAATCAGAGCTGTAAAGCATGCAGACTATTCTCTTGTTACAGAAAACTCACAAAACGTTCACTTTATTTTTCCACAGATATTCTGATATACACTTATAAATAAAATCAATTCAGTACACAAACTTTATTTAACAGTAGGTAACTATACAAATAAGAACACACTCTCCATCAGGTTATAGTTATTATTACAGGCTTTCATCAGTGACATCTACTTTGCATGGAGGAAGACCATCAATCTTTGAAACACTTTCAAACATGGGTTAATCCTTACAAAGCATAAAAGGTAAAGTTTACTTTATACTAAATATCACCCTCCCATTTTTTTTTTCCTCAAACTGGAAGAGGCAAAATTTAGGTTAGATATACATAAGAAATTCTTTACTGTAAGGGTGGTGAGGCATTGGATCAGGTTTCCCAGAGAAGCTGAGGATGCCACATCCCTGGCAGTGTTCAAGGCCAGGCTGAATGGGGCTCTGAGCAACCTGGTTTAGTGGAAAATGTCCCTGTCCACGGCAGGGGGGTTGGAACTAGATGGTATTTAAGGTTCCTTCCAACCCAAACCATCCTGTGATTCTATGACTTACAGGTAACATTTCTAAGGTTTGTGGTTTTCCCTACAGGAACACCAGTTGCTTTTGCTCCCCCTCCTTATGTCTACCAAAAAGTTCCCTTTGCTAGCATGACTATATTGTTTTCTGATCTTTACTTTGGAAGTTTGCCTCTCCTTTGATTACAGAAGCTTGCGGTTCTACCCTTCATGGGTGTTCTCCAAACAGCAGCAAGCAAGTTCAAAAACAAAACAAATTTAAGCCAAATGGGCAGGGGAGCCACAAGCATCTAAAACTGGAAAACATCTTCCCTTTCTATTGTGAATCACTGAGTGGTTTGGGTTGGAAAGGACCTTAAAGATCATCTGGTTCCAATCCCCTGCTATGGGCAGGGACACCTCCCACTAGAGCAGTTTGCTCCAAGCCCCATCCAGCCTGGCCTTGAACACTGCCAGGGATGGAGCACCCACAACTTCTCTGGGCAACCTGTTTCAGGGGCTCACCACCCTCACAGTAAAGAATTTCTACCGTATATCTAATCTAAACCTACTCTCAGATAGAACTCATTCCTCTTCATCCTCTCACTGGAGGCCTCATGCCCTCGTAAGAAAGGCTCCCTCCCCATCTTCCTTGTAGGCTCCCTTCAGGAGGCTGAAATTAGGTCACCCCAAAGCCTTCTCTTCTCCAGGCTGAAATTATGATTACATGTTAACAATACCTTTTAAAATACCACCGTGTTTCACTCTTACAGGCTCACATCTACACTAGTACCTTTATAGTAACTTAATTAACGTGCAAACTACTTGGGGGCAGACGATGATGTTACCCAGCGGAAGGCAGGGATTGTGTAATTGGCCCATTACATCTCCTCAACCCAGCGACTTGCAAAACTCCTGAGCAGGTTAAATACGAAGCCACTTGTACAGCCCCCTCACAGCGTGGGAGAGCCTAGCCAGCACGGTCCACAACACTTTCCGAGGGGAGAAAGCAGTACAGCCTCACATCCAAAAAGTACTTTAACACACCCTCCGACAGAGAGAAACGCTGCCAGCCCCCTGTCCTGCTCAGAGGAGGGAAAAGGAGGTCCCTCCGCCCTCCTGTTCCCCAGGAGACAACCGGGACAGAGCGGCCGCCGGCAGGAGGAGGAGAAGGAGAAAGAAGAGGAGGAGGCTGCACGCACCTCGCCTCCAGCAGCAGCGGGGTCGCCGGCCACTTCGCCGCCAGGCGGGCGGTCACGGGCTGTGAGGAGGAGGCCGGAGCGGTGCCGCAGAGGCACGGCCGGGCGCAGAGCAG
>WBNO01021931.1:0-30829 GCA_013400575.1 Peucedramus taeniatus
ATAATATTATATTATATATTATAATATCTATGTAATATATAATATATATATTATATTACTTATATGATTACTTGTTTTAAAGAAATTACAATTAAAACTGCTTAATGACTTATGCAGTTGGCTAAGTCTAGACAGAAGACAGAAACTTCTAGACAGAAGTTTCTTTAAATGCACAGAATATTCATATTAAAAGTTTCTTCTTGATTGCATTTTATAAATCATAATTGTCATCTTGTATATGACAAAACAAGGTATCAGTTGTATTGTCTCTGCATACACTTGAGATCAGTACTTTTAATAGTTAAGGTGCCATTGAATATCACATCTTCATGTAGCACCCGTTTTTGACTCTGGTGGCATTTACAGCATCTCAATGAGTGTCTGGGCTACACTGTTTTAACTAGAGTGTTACATAGATAGGGAGGGCTAATGAATCATAGATACTGACTTCCTATATGTAATGGCTTGTTTCACTTTGTTTTTTATTCTGATAACTGTAGTTAAATTAGATATTCAACAAAATCATCCAGTTTTGAGGCTGCATTGGAAAAAGAAAGTTTCCATAACTCTCTGGATTGTCATTGAGGTGCACTAGGATTGTTCTGTGTGTAAAAGAAGGGTTAGTAAAAGAATAGTGCCCATCTGAAGAACCTATGACTCATGTAGATAGAACAAATGAAATGGGGTGAAAAGTCTGGTCTTAGAGGTGGCAGAATGTACTTAGAGGGAAAGTCTCGCTATCCCAGAGGATCACCCAAGAGCATCCAAAAATTCTGAAAATGAACCAGTGTTCTTTACGACAAATACTGTGCTTTAACTGGAAAATGGTCCTTAATTCTTGTATGCAAAAAGAAATCTGGAAATGAGAAGGTGTGTTAGGCTTCTCCTGACTACAGCGAGGAGTTACCAGGTGGTAGACACTGGTTGGCAACTCTAACACCTTCTGATGCTGAGTGTTTGTACATATCCTTTGAGAAGCTGAGATTTATAAGCAGCAGTTATGATGTACAAAGGAAAATTATGTTTTAAAGGCTGAATTAGAGTAAAAAAAAATTCAAATCCATAATGTTCCAAAAGGTTGTGTGGTCAAACTGGTGAAATCTATGATCATTTTTATGCAGAGAAAGATTTCCAAAATAAGTTATGTTTCAGTTTTGCTTAGCAAATTGTTGTTTTTTTGCATGATAAGCCACTACAGAATAAGTTGTAGCCTTGGCTGGAGCACAGGAGCAGCTGGTCAGTGCTCCTACTGAGCAGGGGCAAAATCTGCTCTACTGTGGTAGCTTAACCTTGCTGATGGAGGGAAACTTGAAACCACCAAGGAGTTTGTGTCTTTAAGCTGGTTATAGCCAGTACTCTAAAACCACCGATGAGTTTGTGACCTTAAGTTGGTTACAACCAGTGCTCAGTGCTGACCTTTTAGACCTGGTCCTTTCAGATTTTACAGAACAGATTTTCTACATGAAGTTGGCCTATCAATGGACTTGTCCTATTAATGGCAGAATGTAAAACAAATGCTTAAATATTGTTTTTCTTCAGTGTTTTATAGACAGGGTAGACAGTTTGGAAATGTGTACCCTGCAACAGCAGCATAAGCTTAGCTTTGCTGGCTTGAACAGTGTGCTCTGCTCAGCAGCCATTTGGAGAGAATGCTTTGTTTCTGCCAAGGAAATATTGATATCGGTGAGAGAGAAGTGATTTATTAAACCCCTTGTCAGCTCTGGCAGGAGATGTGCTGCAGTTGCAGAGCAGGCAGATGGGCAGGGTGAGCAGCCTCTACTTTTGCATTTCTCTGCAGTCCTGAGGCTTTTCCAGAGGTGACAGTGGTGTGACAGCCTGTGCATCCACCAAGGTGTTTGACTTCTGAGTGGGGAGCTTGTTGGTTGCTTGTCTTGGTTTTAGTCATTTGCAGGTTGGAAGCTGGCTATTAGAAGATGATAGTGGGGATTTGTATCCTACTCCAGATTCAGTTAGGTGGCCTGAAGTCTGAAGTGCCACCCTTCAAAATCTAACTCCAAAATATTACTGCTTCCACTCAAGACAATAGTAACACATGCTTATGTGGCCCATGTTAGACCTAGACATGGAGATTTTCCAGTGGAAAAAGAAAACAGAAACAGGATTCATGGCATTATTATCTATAGTATGTTTATAGCTGTGTATTCAAAATATTTTAATCTGCTACAGGCACCTTGTTAACCTGAAAGGAAGACAAATACTACTTTGGAACTTTTTGTCCATATCTCCTGCCCGTTTTCTAGATCATAGGGTTTCAAATGCTGAGAAATACCGATTCCTGATTCCTGATTACTGATTTATTTCCATCCATGTTGATTAAGGAACACAGAAGTGCTGCTATATTGACAGTGATTTCAATTTACATTATTTTAAAGCATCTTTGTTGGTAGCAACATTGCAAGAACACGGAGATGGCAGTGGGAAGTATGTGGATACATGTCTGTGCATATGAGTTGTTTTAAGGAAGAGAAACCAATTAGTTTTACAAGAAGACTAATTAAAAACTCTTTGTGCTACAGCTGTTTATCTTTTCTCTCTGAAGTAACAGACCAAAATTGCATAATTGTCTTAATTTAAACCCAAAAAAAAAGAATTATCATTTGGAAAGAAGGGGGATTTTTCCTTTTCTCAGGGAAGTTATAACTTGTTGAAGTTCTAGTCTTGGAGAAATCGCTTTAGTGAGAAGAAATGCGAACCCTTGAAATGCCTGGTTTGTGGCAGTAGTGATGTCCTTCATTAGAGCTGACCTGGTATATGATCATTTGGCCAGATGGCACAGTGCAGGAAACATACTTTAAATTTTTAATGTAGAAAAGAAATCTTTCATCTACTGTTACAGTGGATCATAAAAGAAAAAAAATAGAAAAGCCATACTCCACAAGGTATAGTCACCCAGTATTTCTATGAACAATTGGAGTAAGTTGGATTTCAAGGCACAAAACATCTCTGGGAAAATGGCAAAGAATAATTTATTTGAGAAGTTTTTGGAGATACTTTGCTTTAGGAAGGAAGACTCCTGATTTAATGGTAATTTCTTTTTTCCTTTTTTTTTTAATATTAACTGTTTAAGGATAACAAGTTTTCAAAAATTAGAATAGATTGTAGGTGCTTGAATGGAATATTAAATTGTTTTTATATGAACAGTTCAATTGACAGCAAATTAACACTGTCTATCCTTAAACACATGCAAATATCATAGAAAAAGTACATTGTAGATTACTTTGACTGTCTTACAATTTAGGGAGTCTCTTGGGTCTGCCTGCATCACACTTCATAACTTTTCCCTGTTATGAAAAAAACAGAAACGTACATGACTGGAGCGTCTAAAGGTGCTGTTCTGCTCATTTAGTTCTTTTGAACTAACCACAGCACATTTTGATAGCTCAAGCAGCAAGTGGCAGTCTTTAGAGCTTGGCAGTGTTGTACTTCACAGTAACAAAGAATTGAACTTCTGTGCTTTAGTGTGCCATTAAGCTGCAGTCTCACGTTTCAGCGCCTGGGAATTGATTTACTGATTTGATTTTCTGAGACATATGGTGATAATAATAATAACACTGTATAAGCATTATTTAAAAATACAATAATATACCGGTATTGAATCTTTGGAAAGCCAGCACCAGTCAGTGCACATACAAACCACCATCATTTATTTTAGTTTAGTCGCATCCAGTTTTGAACAAATGGAAATCAATACTGCTTGTGGATATCTGTGGCTAGATTGGAAAGAGAAGTGAAGTGGCATTGTTGCCAAGAACACATTGTACAAGAAAACACAAATGTATGAATTTATGTATGCCCCTCTTTTGCTTTCCTTTTCCAGGATCTTTCAGTACATTGTACAAAGATAGGCTTTTTATAGTTATTATTGTGATGTGAGTGTCCCCTATGTAAAATGCATGTATTGTTTTCAGTTTTAACATAGAAATAGAAAGTGAATGCTTATGAAGTTCATTGCCTTTTTGATGCTGGCTGGTGCATGGAATGATTTCAACTTTAAGCCTGTTAGAGTCAACAAATTATGTTTTTTCTTTTCAGATATGTGTCACAAAGATGTCTACACGGAACTGCCAGGGAATGGATTCAGTGATCAAACCTCTGGATACAATTCCTGAGGATAAAAAAGTTCGGGTTCAGAGGACACAGAGTAGTTTCGATCCATTTGAGAAGCCAACTAATCAAGTGAAGAGGGTTCATTCAGAGAACAACGCTTGCATTAACTTCAAAACTTCTTCTGCAGGGAAGGAATCACCCAAAGTCAGGCGGCACTCCAGCCCCAGCTCTGTAAGTGCACAGTCCTGATACCTCTGCATGTGCCAAATGGTGGAATTAGAGGCACCAGATAAATGTTTTCTTGTTTAAGAAGGGATTTTTTACATGCAAACAACAAAGAAAAAGGTCATAGCTGGTATTAAATTTGTTTTCCATATATATTTGTACTGTTATTAATGAAATAAGATCAGAAAATAGAAATTGAAGAAGAATATTATTATGAAATTCCTTTCAGATGTTATTTAGGGTGTCTTACAGGATTTCTAAGCATTTTCTTCTCCTTATCCTGGTATGTCATTACAGCTGCTATAATGTTTATGCAGCAAATTTGGCAGAGGATTGCATATTTGTGAAGAGGAATTCTTTCCCATGAAGTTTAAGAAACCACATGAATTGTCTTTTTGATTTTTAGATTTCAGTTTTAGAGAAACAGATCAGATTTGACAGATTTTGTTTACATTTTATAATTCTCTTTTTAAAATCAAGTAGTAAAATAACATTTATTTCCCTGTCAGAAACTCTGAGAGAGAGAGGGATGAGAGAAAAATAATAGAGAAGGGTTTGGCAACACATCATAATACTTTTATTCTCAAGTATTTTGAAATAAACTAGATAAATAAAATGTCATGTCTTTAATGAATAATGCCCAGAACAGATTTCTCCCAAAAGACCTTCAAAGTTATTGAAAAACTATTTCTGTTATGCTTTCGGAAGAAAAATCCATAATAATGTGACCTTTGAGTTGAAAACTACATATCTAAGTAGAATGGATGTAACACTTCAAATCTTATTTGGTGCAAAAAAATTTAAAAGGTTGATTGCCTCTTCTTTTTTCTTTTCTTTCTTTTCTTTGTTTTGCTCTGTCTTCTGGAGATCTTCTGTCCTCCCTACAGAAGTTTGAGTGAAGCCTGTCAGACTTCTGACGGGAAATGGCAGGAGATTAATTTTCTGTAGATGAGCTGTGTTTAACCCATGTGAATTCAGCGGGTAAGATGTCACGCCTCCAGGGGACTGTCCTTTTTAGAAAAGGTTACATTTTAAAATGTAACCATCTGTAGCAAAAACAAACTTGCTTTTTCACCATCACTTGGGATTTTATAGCTGCTGCCAAGGATGTCTCTAGTGTATTCCATCGAAGTCCATGACAAGAAATTCTTATCATAAAACTTTTACAATCATTAAGAATGGATTAATCTATTTGCACTGTGTTTACTTGCTTGTGACATCTGTATATTTTTTTGCACCACAACTATTAATTTAAATGACTTTGTGATATTAACTCACTCCTCATCTGTGCTGTTCTTCTTAGAAGCTATTACTAATTTCTGTTAATGTTTTTGACATTCTTCTGTTAAGGGTTTCAGTTGCTTTGTTCCCAGAATTTTGAAGCAGATGTTTTTGAAACTGTGTTTTTGGTATCTTGTTCTTTTCCAGAGGGCTGGCACTCTACTGCATCCATACAATCTCCTATGATCCCAGTATTTTCTTATGTAAATTATATTAATGCTTCTGTACTACTATGCTGCTGCTTAGAGCCCTGGCTAAACACATGCTTTTGGTAATCTTTGTCCATGGTGACTCACACAGACTAGCTGGAAACAGGAGATGCAAAGGAATCTCTTGAAATACAATTCTTATTTCTCAACTTCCTGTAATTCTCTCTGATTTTTATGGCTCTGTTTGGTGAACTCAGTTCTTCCTTTTGCTTGGAGGCATTGTTAGTAATTTTTGACTTTTCCTTACAAGGAAGAGCATGTGGAATAATGAAAGTGTTTGTACAAATGAAGAGAAGGAGCAGTTCACAGCAAAAGGTGGTGTAAGCCCTCTGCTGATCAGGTCACATCTAGTCCTGCCTGGCAGACCTGAGTTCAGCCATCCAAGGCAGAGACAAGATCAAGATGCTTTATTCCCATTCCCAGAACCTTAATACATGGCTTCAGGCAGTAGATGCCCTGATATACATTTAATTGAGTGATGCCTGTGTGGTTAGTTGCAGAAATGTATCATTCTGTGGTTTTGAATTATACTTGAATTAAAAAAGGGTTTAGGGTTTCATCTTTTCTAGCCCTGATGTTGTCTAGCAGATGCTCTTGCTACTTGCTCTTCTGATCATTGCATCTTTTTCTTCCAAGTCAGCTGCATATTCTCTCTTACTGAGTTCATACTTGGTTCTCTGGAAATTCTCCTCCTGTATAGGTTATACCAGTCTGAACAAGCATTTCAGTTTCTGTAAATATTCTTGGACATGCTATGTCCTCTCAGTCATGTGGGCTACAGCTGTGGAGTAATTTTACAGTTTTGGCTTTGCTTTCTGTAAGCTTTATTTTAAGATGTTCAAATAGAGATATGCTACCTTCCATTTTCTCTTTCTACATTTAATTAATAGAGGAACTGAATTAGAGACAGGCCTCCATTTAGTCTTTTCCTTTCATCATTTGAAGTCCTCTGTAGCCATCAGGTGTAGGAATGATGTCTTACAGAAGGTACCTGGCTGAAGCTTGCAGTCTCACTGCTTCTGCTCGGGTAAAAGTCCTTTTTATTTGTCTCAGAAAAATAACATTTTTTAAGATGTGACCTGAAAGACCTTGTTTATAATGCCCTGGGGTGTCAGTTTCTGCTTTGATTAATCTCAGCAGCTTTATCACCTCTCTGACAGGTATCAGTTTCAGTGTTTGGTAAAGATTACAAAATACTCTGCAGGAGGTATGTTGCCCATTTTGTGTTGTCTGTACCTTTGAAATGCACTGCACTTTGTGATGAGAAAGATGAAATACCCACAGAGGTTTGGGGAAGCTGGAGCTCCATGATCCTCCCACAGATTGTCGCTTGGAAAATAAATCTCTTGCTTTTGAACTTGAAGTATTTTTCTGCAGTTAATGTCACACCTCGTTGCAGCCTGGTAGAATTCCTGTGTGGTTAATTAGTGCAGTAGTGCACATACAGAATTTAGCACTTTTTGTTTGTGTTCTTGTGCAACAAGCTCAATTTCTGTACTTAGAATCTTTCCACCTTCTCTGCTTGCTTTGAATGTAAGAAAATATCTATGGGAGCAATTTCCAAACTGCTTATGCTGATTGAAATTGTATGTTATTATGGGATGAATTTTCCAGCAAAACAGAATTATTCCTTTATCACAACAGAGTAGTGGATAACTTGGAGGTAGTGAGGTATGCATTTGCCTACCTGTGCATTTCTTGTCAGCCACTGTTAGAAGGGAATTTGCCTTGACAAATCTTTTCTCTGGTCCATCCCAACACAATATGTGTGTGTGTGAGTATAAAATATACACATAGCTACAGTAGTTGTGAATACTTATCCATCTCTCTCTCTCTCTTTTTGTCTATATCTACCTTTCTAAAAATCTTATGCCAAGTCCTTTGTCTACCAAGGCAAGAAAATGCTTTCCTTTTCTCCTTAAATGAAGAAAAGGTAATACTACATAGTAAACTAGACAAAATAAAAAAAAAACACAACTGAAAAGCAAACACATGCCACTCTTCCCCAAACAGCTGGTTTTAAAAGATGGCTTGACTCTAATTATCTGAAAATTTTATTTGAGACCCCTGCTCTTTAGAGACATGATCAAACTCTCCAGTGCAAGGTAAAGTTTTGGTGTATTCAGAGTACACATATTATACACTAAAACAATACTTTTGCACTATATATAAATAGAATATTGCAAGCTGTATAAAGTAGCCATCTGCTCAAGATTTAGTTATGTAGTGATACACACCAGTTTGTTCTCCTTGAATAGCTTAAACTCCCTGGTGGTGAATTTAAATGTCATGCAAAGTTATATGTTCCTACCTGTCAGTTACTTTTTAAAAACAAAATCAAGCAAAACACTAATGTTCTACTAACTCAGAGAAGTGTAAAAATCCCAAACATTCAAATAAAAATAATTGCAATAAGCAATGCTTTACTGCACTGACTCTGTACTCATTTTGGGAGATCAGCCTTTCTTCTGTTTCTGTAACTTTTATTAATTTTCAGTCCTGATACATGCAACTTTCCTCCAAAAAGTACAAGCAAAAAAGCATGAATCCTATACTGATCCTGTTAGCACAGTGAAAATAAGTTTGTAAGAAATCTAGCTTTAAAATAGACAGTAATGTCAGGATTTTTTCCAAAAGTTAAGCATCATTTCTGTCTGCCCAAATAAACACTTGCTGTGCCAATCTTGCCTCTCTTCCTCTTCAGATGCAGGCAAGCTTCTCCAGTTAGGAACCTGTTAATTACCAGGGTAACTGCATCCTTCCTGGTTGATAGATAAGGAGATAAGTCCAGAGCTCGGTGTAGAGAGTGGAGGGTTCTTTACTGGCACAAAGGAAGCGTTAATAATGGTTAACCTAAAGGATACTCTCTATAGGAAGAGGCAGATAAAATGTGGCAGTTGAGCCAGCTCTGTGCTCTAACAGCCCGGAGAACAAGTGAAGAGCTTTAAAAACTGCACCCTTCACAGAGAGCTCTGTGGTTGCTTCAGCCCAGGTTGCTCTTAATTTATGGCTGTGTGTTAAAGGGTTAGGAAAATGCAAGCAGCAGAATGGGATCAGAGAGTGGCAGAACTGAGGCTGAGGCTTGGTTTGAATGCTTGAACATCTTTGTATCCCTTGAACATTGTCCTAGAAAACAGTCCAACTTTCAAGATATGGTCAAATTGGCCTATTATAGGTTGGATACAACCTGCAATTAGTGTGAAAACTGCATATGGTTTTGTGAAAGAAGGTTTACTCTTGTGACAAGGAAGACAAAATAGTTCAAAAGTAATTATTATCTTTCATGTGATTTAATGTCAGTTGAGCTTCTTGGTCTGTGTTTTTCTTTCAAGTTTTTCTAGCAATCTCTTTATTTCTTTTGAGGTGTATAACAAAGAAGATTCACTTTTGATTTTCTTTAATTTACAGGGGTACTGTGAAAATAATATTTTTCTCTTAATGATAGTTTTGTATTGAAGTTTAATATCCCCCAGTTAAAAAAAAAAGAAAAGGATCTATTTAAAACTTAGACTCGGGAGTGTGACAGTTAAGTGTGACATTCACAAGCTGTTCTGCAGTTATGAAAAATGCATGAGAACATAACCCACACAGCTTCTATAGGAATAGTCAGGTGATTTTCAGTGTAATTTTCCATTAAAGCCTTCTTTATTACATAGATTTTGAAAAATTCTGAGAAAGAGAAGTATTCACATGGCAATGTAGCACAAGGATTCCTACTGCAAGACCTTGTTTTAAGTCCTTTATCTCTCCTCCAGGCTGTGTCAATGAAATGGCCATTTGAAATGACACAGTCAGAAGAGACAGTTTCTTCTAATTTCTTTTTTCTTTGTTATTTTAATACTCTCACGTCAGTTTGAAATACTAGCTTCTTCTATTTCTGTACTCAACATTTTGGCATACTCTTTCTATCCTTGTTACTATGATCTGTATTTCCTTAACCAGAGGGGAAAAAAATATCTAAATTTGGTTACTGTAAGCCATGCTGCTAAAAATGTTCACTTCTGTACTCAGTGGTGCTCTTAGACTAATCTAGCACTGGGAGAAATGTAGGCTCATAATAAGAAAGCTACCTAATGAAAATTATTTTCAAGGAAAGTGAAACGTGAAGGCAAAAAAGTAAAATTCCGAGGGAGTTTCCTGAAGGGAAAGATCTGCATTGTTCTGCACTCCTGTTGCCAATGTCCTTTTGGGGATAATATGATCTACCACAACCTGTGCTGACTTTCACAGCGACTTGGGACTCTGTTCTTCAGAGGCATGAGGACCTTTACTCCCTTTTGTCTCAGAAATTCATTTAGCTTTCCCTTTTGAGTTCTTTGCAAGATTTTGCCAGAGCATGCAAGTTCACTTTGCAGTGAGTTTTCCAGTTGTATCAATTTCTTGCTGCCTGGTTGTTTATTGCCTATTTCAATTTTTGCTTTTAGATAGTTCAGTCTTGGTCACATATACATCTAGATGTTGGGTTTTTTTTCTCAGCTTTGTAAGTTGTGGATTTTTTTTTTTTTAAATAAAATGAGGAGCTCTAACATGGAGCAGCAGGCTTATTTAAGCCTAAGTAGTCCCAATGATGTTTAGTACATAGAAGGGTTGTCAAGCACTAGAAAAGGCTGCTCAGGGAAGTGATTGAGTCACAATCCCTGGAGATATTAAAATATGTGTATAGATAAGTTGCTTGGGAACACAGGTAGTGGGCTTGGCAGTTTTAGGACTAGAGTTGGACTTGTCCAATTTGATCTTTAAAACCTTCTCAAACCTAAATAATTCTGTGATTCTCTGTTGGTGTTTTAGGGGGTTAAAAAGCAGTAAAAAGGACCAAGAGAATAGAAAAATAATAGCTATAGAAGTATTGTAAGGTTAGATTTTCAAAAAGAAGCTTTGAAAATACTTACCACTACTCTTTTTCATTGAGAAATATTGTCTGGGTCAAACTGGGGGATTGCACCAGTTATGTTAAATACAGGGGAATTTCTTGTGAGTCTGCAGCTTGTGATGTCTGTCAGTGGCTGATGCGAGCACTGTGCATCTGATGTGCTCTGGATATGTCTCACTCACTATGTCTATTTCAGTCAACCACATCCCAGGCAGAGTAAGAGACTCCTGTGATTTAACAAACACAAATCTCTGTGCATATATATTCCCATGTATTTCACCAGAAGGAATAAAATACTTTGGAAGAAGAAATTAAAAGTGGATTTTCTAGATTTGATTTTAATATTAACATTTAATAAAAAGCCACCAGCCTTGCTGTAACAAATAATATTTTTTAAACTGAAATGGTTGAAAAGGATAAGCTTATGTGGAGAAATCTGTATATGAAATTCATATCTATGAAGCTGAAAAAATACCCATATGAATGGGGGACTGTAATAATAAAGGAAAGTAGGCTGAAATGGTTGTAGTTTTCAGCGGTCATGTGGAATTTCAAATTATTTAGATTCCTTTAAGCTTAAAATCTAAGTTTTGAAAAGTTATGCATTTTTGTTTTATTTCTGTCTGTTTCCACCTCCTTTATAATCCAGAAATAAAAGGAAATATAAGAAGTGTCTGAGCTTCTTAACTTCATAAGCTATTTGTAATTAAAAGTTTGAATTAGTGGATGAGATTTCATTTTTAAAAAATGGAGAAAATGTTGGGGAAATGGTAAAGATGTCCCTGCATTGTCTAGAGTAATTGCAATATGAGGAGTGCTTTGGGCATTTCATTAAGAAGTATTACACAAATTATTTATATTATTATATATATTCTTATACTTCAGAATTTATTTAAAATTTTTAAAATAAAATCCCACGAAGTGCTTTTCTCCACCACATGCCTTCAAAAATTGTGAGCCTTTAAAGATTAAAAATGTGAGAAAACATAAACTCCGTTTTCACAAAGGGAGATCTCCCAGTGGAGAACCTGGGTGATCCAGTCTGGCGGTGCCGTGGGAGCAGAGCTGAGCTCCACTGCAGAGGTGCAGTGGGCTGGGCAGGGGAAGGTGTCAGCCAGGGCTTTGGGCTGGTTCTGGGCTCATACCCAGCGTGAGCAGGCATTGGATAAGGGCTAGGGCTGCGTGGGGAGGGTGAGCCCAGGGCACAGGGCTCTCCTTGTACCCTCAGGAGGGAATTGTTCTCCTGTCCTCCAAATCCGGCCAACACGCGCTTGTAGCTCTGCCTGTTCTTGGTGAGGATGCAGCAGCTTCCAGGAGGAGAATGAGTCAAAAGTCATGGCTTTCAGTCTGTGCTTCTGGCAGCTGGACTACAGAGAAATGAGCTTGAGGTTGTAGGAATAATTATTGTTGATGATTTACTGTGTGGTAATGGATTAAAGGCATCCTGTTTCCTATCAAGATCTTAAGGCTTTACAAGTTGTTGTGACCTTTAGATTATGGTTTCCAGAGGTAGAGAATAAAAGCAAATCTCAGTGTGAAAATAAGAACGGATGTGAAACACATGTATACACCCTGTCCTTTCTCTGTCTCGTTATGAGGAAGCCAACAGTGAACTATTCACTGTTAACTAGGGCAGCATTTCCACTCCAAACAAAGCTACTCACTGTGTGTTCATTGCAGACTGCAATTTGGGAAATACTTTGTACTCCCTCTTCATTATATGCAAGACATTTAAACATCTAACCACTTCTTTTCTGAAGATTTTTAATGTTGCGTTAGTCCATAATTGGATAGCTAAATGAGAAGTCAACTTGAATAAATATTTCAGTCACCTCTATTAGTGACATCTGTAATAAAACTGTGATTTAAAAAATCCTAAAATTTGTTTTCAACCAGGCAGAATGCCTTTTTAAGCACAGATTGGAAACTAAGAATATTACTGCCTTATCTGTAATGAAGTGTTCCAAATAATGTAGCAGGAAAAAGATCTGAGAGTTTCCTTATGACAAATTTGTGTAAATCTACTAATACTTAGGAATTGGATAGCAAAATAATAGGTTGTTCTTTGTATTGGAGAGAGAGGTGAAAGGGCTCAATTTTGCAAACATATATATGTATGCCCTTATGCCATTGAATAGAAAGCTGGAATGTTGATATAAAAAAAAAAGTGTATAGTTGCCAAAGGGCCAGAATTTTTGCATAGGACAAAGGAAGAATAGTTGAATAAAGAGAATATTTACATTTTCTGACTAATGGTTAATAGGGTGTGGTGAACAAGTATGAGACACTAAGTCAGCTTACCTGTGATGCCCCTGCCTATTTAAATAGAAGCAATTTTAGGGTCAGTTGATTTAAAACTTTCAACCATGGATTAGCAAGAATTTACACACGGATGTGCCCTGTACTGTAATGTTTGTTTCCTTTCAAGAAACTGACACATGGATACTTTTTCTAAATCAGACATAGGATCCTGAATGTGAGGGTACCATGTTTACAGCTGCACATGGCTCATCCCAGCTGAATTCAATCTTAACCATGCTGGGTTTGCTTGTCTGCTTTTCTTCATAGCATTTAACAAGAGTATTATTAAATCAGTCACTGTGTGGGATTTGAGTCTTAGTGCTGACCCTCCAAACTTTCTCTATGATCTTTTGGTTGGTTTAGGACAGGAAGGATATCTGAGCACTGCAGTCTAAAAGATATGTAGGTGATGCTAAGGGCAGCTGCAGGTCGGTTTTTTGCAGTATCCATCTGGTCTTGGAGAAAAAATAAAATTCCTTTTCCTTCCAGACAACTGGAAAATGGGGAAATGTGAGAAAATAGGATGCACTTCAAAAAAGTCAAACATTATCTCAGAATTTCAGAATGGAAAGTTTTAATGTCAGGTGAATTTCTGTTTTTGCAGTGTTTATTTCTTCTGTGTTAGGACTGTGTAAAAGGGAGGCAAGTATCACAAAGGCCAGCTGAGCTATCTGGCCCTTTGAGCAAGAAACATTCCTTAGCTTGATTCAGTTTTAGACTCCTCACTTAGGCTGCAAATATTAAGGATACAGGACTTTTATCAACTATGTAAAATGTACATTAAAGTATGATGGGATTATATCCACATCTGGAGACTGTAACCATAATTCAGAAGATGACATAATTAAAGATGCTTTCCTGTAGCATTTTGACCACTCTCTGAACAATGAGTGATTTAATGGGACATTGACTACTTAGAGCAATGTTTTTGGATGGGCTTTAGTCTAAAAAAATAAGAAAGAAAAAAAAAAAGATTAAACAGCTTTACTAGTCTGATTTTGTAGGGCAGATTAAGGATGCTGTTTATTTCTCTAAACATAGACAAGATGCTTCAGTTGTTAATGGTCTTTATTCCCCCAAGAAGTGAAAAACAAAACAAAATCATCTCTTTGATTAAGAACAAAATCTTTTTGATAGATCCAGTGATGCAACTGTATGGTTGGTATTAACAACTACCATCTGGGTTGTTGAATAAATATTAATTTTTTTCCTTATTAATTACTTTTTAGTTGTTGGTTACTGAAAACCGGCACATCTATGAGCCTTGATAATGATATTTGGTCTCTAAAGGCTAAATAAAAGCAGTTAATGTTATGGGTGCAATGCTGAAAGGTCTTCTCTTTTGTTTTGTTCAGCCTACAAGCCCTAAGTTCGGAAAAGCAGACTCATATGAAAAACTGGAAAAACTAGGGGAAGGGTCCTATGCTACAGTATACAAAGGAAAAAGCAAGTAAGTGGTGTTTTGTTTTCTTTTCATTTAATTTTATGTGTAAATGAAGATAAGCAGAAAGTATCAACTAACGTTGCTGAACATATACACAGATCCCTGTGAATCAAACTGCTACTGCCTGCATGTGCCCTAGTGAAAGGGGCTGAGACCATATTGCACAGGTAGCATATTGCATTCACACCTGAAAAAGATGAGGTTCTTGTTAATCTGATGTTTTGTTTGCACTTCGATCTCATACTACTTCTTTGGTATCCATACCAAATGAATTTCTAGGGGTAAAAGCAAAATATGTTGTCAGGTAGAGTTTTATGGTGGTGTAAGAGCAATGCTGAATATATGTAATAAGTTGTTAATTTTTGTTTATCATTATTAAAAAACTTTAATAAATCAACACAAAGAGAATTAATGGAATTTTGGACTACTCTAGGTTTAGTTTGTTTACAAGAGTTTATTTACAATTGTTGCAACTACTCTACCTCAAAATAATCTACTTTATACATGTCACATATTTTTTCAGCCACTTTATTATTTGTTGCAGCTTTTTATCCCCAAATGCCTTAAGTGCTTTTATATTGCATAAAATAACAGTAAACACACTTAAAATATACTTCTTCAGCCAGTGCTTCCATTCAGAGTTATCCATTGTGAAGCAGAGTGTCTTGTGCTATTTGACATATTTAATGAAGTTTTCATAATCAGATTTCCAATAATAACAAAGCAGTTGTGAAAGAGGGATTTGGTACTTGTGGTATCTTTATTTAAAAACTTTGGTTAGCCAATGATACATGAGACAATACTGCCATTCCAGCAGAGAATACCATGATGGTCATGGGACAGAACAACTACTGAAAAAAAGAAAATATGTCCTAACATTTTCCAGGGTCATTAACTTGGTTAGGTACTGAAAATTCTCTTTTTTCACTGAATATTTGTAATAAATCTGAATGAGGGTTCCCTCATCTCTCAGTAGCTTGCTTAGGTATTGACAAGCATAATGACAGCTGATAGGAATAAAAACATGTTCTAAATGTAGAAGAAATATTCACACTTCTGCCATGCCACTGCAGGTATTGTCTTTCATTGGCAGCTTTCTTCAAGGAAATGCTATTATGTTGTGTTGCTAATGGCTCAGTTATGCATTACCATAAGTTCCAGACATTTGTAAGCTTTTTATTGGGGTCTATGTAATATGAGAAAACAGTATAGATTTCAGCTTGTGGCTAATTACTAAAATCCTTTAGTAAAATCACAGTGAGTATCTGATGACAGTCAGTCCATATGTCTCAGCTTTCAGTAAGACTGAACTAAGGCAACAGAGTCACTGGATGTCCTGTCAGTCTGTGGAACAGACTGAAATTTAAAAACAAAGCAAAACCCTTCCCTGAAGCTATTGCTTTAATAGTGAACATGTTATGAAATGTAGATTGGTTAGAAATACTCATTTTAGTAGAGTTGCCTGCAAATCTGAAAGATATGCTTCAATGATTTTAAGGGTATTTGAATAATAAATTGAAATTACTGGGCACACTGCATTCTCTGTTATAAACAGTTTGCTCTGAAAAAGTAGTGACAGTTATAACAATTATGTATGACTTTGTCCTGTTGCTTTGTAGCATCTTCTGCAAGGTCTTTAAAATGTGCTCTGAAAAAAAGTATGTGTAACTGGAGTGTGGTTGAGAATTCATATGCAGAGAGTATTTCTACTGTGATAGTAGTACTCCTTCACCTGTTTGAATTCGACTTTTTTTTTACCCATTAAGAATTGAATATTTTTCATATTATCCAGCACTATCCAGATTCAGCACCTCCAGTCCAGGCTTCTGTTTCTTGAACTAAAGAGGCAGCTGAATTACTTCACAGGAGGAAGAGATTGTGCTTTTAGAACTTGGGAAACTCTACAGGTGTTATCTGCTATTTCAGAAGGACTTGTTTGTTGAGGTTATGCAGCCTAGTTACCTCTTCTGTCCCCTTGAGAAGGTGAGGGAACTCTGACCTACGTGGTATCCCCATGGAAGGAAGAGCATCACTGCTGTGATGGACTCTTGGGGAACGTAGGAGAACAGCTGTGGGGTGAATGCATGAATGCATTGGCTCTGGCCCATCCCTGCAGTATTTAAAAGATGTGCAAGTGTGGCACTTAGGCACATGTTTTAGTGGTGGGCTTGGCAGTGCTGGGTTAATGGTTGGACTCAGTGACTGAGGTCTTTTCCAGCCTAAACAATTCCATGGTTCTATGACTGAGACCTGGACCTGGATGCTGCTTTTTAGGCAGCTTAACTCTGATTGTTTATAGCTTTATCTTAAAATGATACAGGAATAGAGATTTTTTTTTCTAGTATATGGTATATTTTTTCTAGATATGGGTATGTAGGGTGAGACTGTGATATGCATCACTCTGTTCCCCTGCCTACAGACTCAGTGGGAATACAGATGAGCAAAAGAAGTCTGTTTATTTTGGTATGTGCCCAGTATGACTGCTGAAGGATTAAGCTCTCATAGCACAATGCAGAATGCAGACACATGATGGAAAAGCTGGAGCTGGTAACACACAACAAGTGGATTTTGGTCAAAATGTTTGAGAATCCCTAATAACCAATTTAATGCTCGGTTTCTTTGTTTTGCCAAAAATGTTTCTGAGATGTGTCCTTAACTCTAGTTAAAGATGGAATATTTAAGATTGTATTGAGCTATTTTAAATTATGCTTTGTACTCAGAGTTATTTTGCTCAGTATTTGTCACCAGCTGCATATGGCAACTAGTAGAGTTTGAGGTTTTTTTATGCATTTCCTGAGATACATTTCAGCTTTTAAAATTATTTCCCCTGCTGATCATAATGATGGAATAAAACATTCCTAATCTTAGCATAGTATTTGGAGAGTCTAAAAGATTCATACCTGCCTGAAAAGACACAAAATGAACCATTCCCTTCCTAAAATTTAAAGTAATATCTACATTAACTTGCTTTCAGAACAATCCTGGCTTTTTGCACCTTGGAGCAGCATAAATGGTATCAAGCCCTTGTCTTTCTATAAAATCCATTGCTTTTCTATCTTTTTGAGCATCTGTTGTTGTATTCCATGAAAGTGAAATGAAATGGGCTAATTCCTTTTACTGGATGATGGATTTCTCTTTCTGTAGTCAGATAAAAATGAATCCCTGGGGTGAAGAAGCAGCAGAGTGAAGAGGACTGTGTTATTGAGGGAAGTGAAGCAGTATTCTCTTAGGCTGGGCTTTTTTGTTTATAGGAGAAACAGCCAAGCAGTCATTTTTGTCTGGCTGATGGTTGCATCAATAGGTAACTCTATTTGATTTCATGTGTTGCACATCAGACGTGTGTAATGAAACTCATCTTGGCATGTTCATTTTCTACTTTCATTCAGGCTAGATTCTCATATTTTACTTAGTTGTATAAAACCACAAGAGGCTGCATACTGCATGAAATTCAGATGACTTTGAAGGGATTTATTTTAATGTAAAATTTTAGAGAAGTGGGTCGAGTAATTTAACTGATAACACTGTAAAAATGATGCAAGTTCCATTGACTCTGTATTTGATTAACACCTTGGATGTTTGCCATACAGTAAGTGCAAAGCAATGGGTGGCCTTTGAATTCCTGTATCATTTCACTGTGTGTTGAGCTGAGGAAGTGCTGCCTGTCTGTTTATTGACGTGTGTCTTCCTGCTGCCATTGACCTTCTTCCCTTTTGAGCTTGATTATAAATTTACCTGAACATACAGCAGTGGGATCTGCTTGATCTGTGGCGCATAAATGTTGATGTGAGTTGTGAGTCTGGAGATGAAGCTGGTGACAGCATAAGGGAGCTGCTGCCAACCAGAGTCCCTTGCAAACCAGTGTGGAGGCCTTGCATTCCCCCTCTGGGAACTCTGCATATTGCACTTAAGGGAAAAACCTGTGCTTTTGGCAATTTCATGTGTTGGCGTGCTTTCCACCCTCTCCCACTGGGTTCGGTTGCCCTTCAAGGCAAAGAATTAAAAAAGATTCTCTCAGTTAAAAAGATGTGATCTGTGACTGCTGCTTGCACAGCATGTGTCTGTGTTTTGAGAGGCATGCCAGTAGTATCTCCACTATGATCTCAATCTGCTTCTTGACTGTCCATGTGATTTTTCACTGTACCTTTACCTTTTGGGTACCTTTACTAAATTCCATGAGCTCATATATTGCAAAAATGTGTAGAATTTGTAACAGATCTATCAAGATATTTTTGCCTATTTTCCCTATCACAAAATTACATAATTTCAGTTTACTCCTAAAAAAACACTTGTTCTAATGAATTCTGATCCCTATCCTATTTAACTATTAATATGAGAAATCATTAGAGCACAGAGCAGAGCACAGAGCAGAGCATAAAAGAAGCTGGTGCTGTTAACAAGAGCTCAAAGGTTTCTGAGATAGGGCAGTCCTTCCATCCAGGCACCTCTCCCATTTCAGTTCAAAATCTGAATTTTTTGTTTTCAAGGTGACTCCAACTTGTATCCAAGGATAAAATGTATTTTTTCAGGGAGCCTGGGTATTTGATATTTATCTCCATCAAAGGCAGTACCTTTTTTATTCACCTTAAAAATCAAATGGGAGTTCATGGTGCAAAGTGGAGAGAAATCATGCTCAGGCAGGCATCATGCCCCGTACTGGCATTGTTTCCATGCTGTGTTATTCTTGAGGCAGCAGGGGATCTTTGAATCAGGGGGAACTACCACTGTTTGTTTTTGGCATGATGTATTGCAGTGTGTGCTATGAATATAGCTGACCATGATACTTCATAAATATGGCTGTGGATGGCTGCTCACAAGAAAAGGGATGGCATGTGTATTTTGGTTTTTTTATTTATGATGCTGAAACCTTCACTGAGGATGGCTGACAGGACTAATTGCTGTTCTGACTTCTACTTTTGAAGTTGCAGAATTTCTTTTACTTGTCATAAAATCTCTTTGACTCTGATTGCCTTTTATGTTCAATCTGTTGCAGGTGCCATAAGCTTGCAATGTCAAGCTGCCATTTTTTAGTCATTCCCCAAGCTTTACTCTGTGTCCATTTGAGATGTTGTGTTCACAGGCTCCCTGATAAGTTTCATGTACAACAGTCCAGTTCACAGGAAAGTTATTCTTCATGTTATGGCAAATTTATTTATACTAGTATTTCAATATTATTCTGATTCTTATTGCCTTAATGACCTAAACTTTCTTAACCTTTTCTTTATTTCTTGAAAATTGTGTGAAATTAGTGTTCTACAAATGAAATCCTCTTTTCATCTGAGGATAACAGATGGCTGCAAAAGGAATACATATTCATGGGTTACAAAAAGGCACTTTATGATTACCAACTAGGCTTTCTTTTTTTACCCCCCCTCATTTTTTTACTTATTTCCTGAACTGATTTTTGTAGGCAAATTATGACATGAGATTCTAAAATGTGTACATAAATGCTTAAAATAAATCTCTAGCATTGTAAATCTTCAATAAAAATAATAACTTAAAGTTGAATTAGAGAGAAAACTAATGACAACTAGATGTTCAACAAAAATGCCAAATGGTGGAAAAAATTATTAAAGTAGAGTAAGTACTAAAATAAGTTACTAGGATTCTAAATAGAAGATGAATCATTGACTATATTGATCACTTACTGAGTGAATTTCTCAACATTTAAAAGAAAGATTGGGAAAACTTTTCTTCATAGTTGAATATATAAAAAGAACATCACACTATATGTGCTATGCTTCAACCTGCAAAGCAGTTTAAGGAGTTGACTTAGTATTATTATCTCACATAGCAGGGGACAAAACTGAAAAAATTAAGTCTATTATATTACTTAACCAGGACTGCCCTGGAAAACTTGGTAGAAAAACTAGGATAGAATATAGTTATAGTATATACATGTGTACATGTGGTAGAGTCACTGTATAGTACCTTATTGGCCATTTCTGCATGACTGGAATGGTAGGGAGAATACTGAATTAATTTGCCAGCTGCCATTGTGCACCATCGCATTTTCCAGTTTGCTGATCAGTGGCATCTCTCAGAAGATCCCCTGTGACTGTCAGTGTGCACAGCTGTAAGAGGCCACCTTATTTATAAGGGTTATCTCTATGTTTGTCTTCAACTTTTCTTTCTATGAGCACCAGTGGGGTTTGGAGAGATGAGAGGGGTGTGGAGGAGGATGGTGCTCAGCATTGCTTTGCCTGCTGCCCGTCCCAGGTGGCTCCTTCCAGCAGGCATAGGTCCAGTACAGCCCCTGTGCTTGGGTGAGCTGCTGAATAGTTTGAACTGGTGTGAGCTGGGAGTTAAACTCTTATCTTACCTGCTCCTGTTCAAGTGAGGGCTGCCACACTCTTTGTACAAGACTGCCTTGACTCCTCAGTTCCTGTGACAGCACTAATTAATAATTTAAATCCTTCATCTCTCATGAAACTCTTTGATCTTCTGTTTTTTCAGCCCTAATAAATGTCAGCATTATGAAGTATCTTTAATCCACTGGCTTCTACTAAGACAAGGTAACTTTTGTCTAGGATGAGGTTAAAAGAGGGTGGGATTCAAAAAGAGAAATTCAGGGCCTGTGTTAGTATCTTGAGAATTTATGTGATAGGGCTTTAGCAGGACTGGGAGTGGCTTTTGTAAACTAGAAATGTAAGTCCTTTTTAGTAAGAAAAATATAATATAAACCATGTTTACACTGAGTTGTCTTTTATGTTAATGATTAAAATAAGTGTTTCCCTCAATGTGGAATTAGTTATTCGTTGGTAGAATAATCAGAGGTGACTAAACCTACACTGAATGTGCCTCTGCCAGGTTTCTTCAAAGGAAATTTCTGGCAGAGCCTGATTTCATTAGGTCCCATGGTCTGTTTGGAGTTTTAGATGTCTGTTTATGACATTAATATCACTACAAAGTAGATCTAATTAGATATTCTCAAGGTTTGATCATCAAACTTTGATATTTTCCTGTAAATGAATATTTAACAATTGAAAGTTATTTTTCTTCATAAGAATTAGTTTCTTGAAATTTATATCACAAATTAGAGCATCATCCCATCTATCCCAATACCATCTATTGATTTTTCTTTACAGAAGTGTTCCCAAGCTTAGCACTTGCTCCAATTATGAGCTCAACCTCAACTCCAGCCAGTGGTAAAACTCATTAAAGAAACAAATTGAAATCAGAATTGGCAGATTTTATGTTAATTGACCCTTTTAAATGTGTATATTTAGAACATTTATTTCATCTAAATATATCTGAAGAACACGAGAAAATAGTGTTATTGTACTCTTTTGTTCTCTATGTGGCATCATCAGCACTATCCTCAGTGAAGCCAGTTAAGTCATCAGTTACTTTATACCCATCAGTATTATATGTTCTTAATGATTCATTAAAATATTACATAATTTACAATTTTCTCTACTTTCTCATAAATGGTCATTTTTAATAAATGTATTTATTTTGGTAGTGCTGATATATGCTGGTTTAGAAAATGAAGAATGACACATTATACTAGCATTTCTTTAATATCTGGCTCAATTGTATTTTTTATAATATGCAGACTTTCACTTTATGCTGCATAAAGCAATTTGGACTAATTTTTCTTTTGCCTACGTTGCATATATAATCAGAAATTTATTAGAAAAATTATATAATACTAAAGTGCGGAATTTCCATAAATTGTAAAACTGCCCATCAGCTGCAGATGTTTTGCCTAGAGTAAAGCAGTTTTGTGTGATAATTAGAGAAGCTTTAGGACTTCTGTACTTTCTCTGAAGGCGTTTCAATGAGAAAGAGAAAGCAAGTGAGTTTAGGAGGGAGGATGACTTAGAAAATAGAAATTCTTTAGTCAATACTGTCCTTAACAGAAGCTAATGAGGCAGTTGACAGGATGGGCATAAGATGATAAGTGTAATCTTTGACACAGTGAAGTGTATAGTTTTGAGAATGTGAGAAATTGTTTGCTTTGGACAGTGAGTAATAGAGGTGGTTTAATGAATCCTAGATGTTAAAAGAGTCAGCAGTGTTGCCTCTTCACTGTCTAAAAGGCAGTCTGCTTGTCAGTTTTTTACTTGTATTTGAAAATAATGAAAATACTGAGCATGCTTTGAAAGTTACTGAAGACAAATGTGAAGCAATATCTGGAAGGAGCTCTGCTAACCTTATCTGATCACTTCTGAAGTCTGCAAAGACAGGTATTGATAGGTTGCAGAGGTAATTTTACCCAGATTTCCTTTTTCCAGTGTTGTTTCTAAGGAAATTACCATATTATTTTGACATGGCATCACAAATTTCAGGGTGCAATTTCATTACATAGCTGGCTCGATCCCAGGACGCATTGCTTCTCAAGAGGTGGACCCAAATCTTATGTATTTCTTAGTGGTTTTGGTTTTTTTCATGCCTTTCTAATTTTTAAAAAATATTATTTAATTCTTCTTGAAAGGGCCAATCTTCTCCTATTTAAGCTCTCTAAGCAGTCTCATTGTAAAGTCCACCAGAAATATGAGCAAATACAAGGCAGTGTCAGGGGTGTGTGGCAAGGATTAAGCAGGAGAAACCTATTCTGTGAGGCAGCTCTTAGCTCATCTTTTCAGCATCATCTAACTGCATCCTGAGATTGCATTAGTGGGAGGATAATTAAAGGTAGTGAATAAACACCTAATCTCTTTAATTGATACTTCATAATTTCTCCCATCTCCAGTTTTATATGCTCCTGTTTATAGAAAATTGAATTGAAAAAAAAAAAGATTTTAATGACTGGGTAATAAATGAGAATAAGGAGGCTGTTGTATTATGGAAATTATAGATTGATATGTTGGAGATAAATTGTATTAAAGAGGAGAATGAAATTCCAGAGGAACACTACTTGAGATCAGTATGATTATTTTGAAAGTACTAAGAGTTGCCATGATCTCTGTCAAAGTGATGACAGGTACCAATGACAAGGGGGCAATGATAACTAAAAAGCACAGCTCACCTACTGTGTTTAATTGTGAATTCTTGGAATTGGTTCCATACTATTGTTATTTGTGTTATATATTGCTCTTCATGAACCAGTGGAATGTAGACCTCCAGATTAAAAAGAACATAAGCTACACAATGCTGCACGTTTTTTGTCCTTCTCTATCAAGAGACTCCATATCCCTGTTTTCTTAATACGTCTTTGATCTGTTTTTTTCAATGTATTTTACATTGCCTTCTCTGAACACAGCATCTGTCCTGGTCTTTATCTGCAAAATGATCTTGCTTTTCTTACTTAAATTCCTCCTGCAGTTATTTCATCTGTTGCAAAATATTCAAATTTTTAAGATAGTTAAGTAATATGTATATGATAGGTAGGGTGGTGGATTGACAGAGGAATTGAAAACTACACATGTTTATGAACTGCATGTCTGTCATCAGTCCTTCTGCTTTTAACATGGTTCATTTTCCTGTCTGAGCATGACACATGAAGTTACTTGAGGCAAGGCTTGTCTTTTTCTGATACCATAAGTCCTGCCTGAATCCAAAAAAAAAAAAAAAAAAANATTATAAGGAGAAATCCAGGAGAGTTAAGCTGATAATTTCTTTTCAACAGTGACTAGTGGCAGTGACTTGAACTGGTGCCACCCTGAATATTATGAGTAATTGGAAGGTGATGAGTAAACCATCTTTTGATAACCAGGGTTTCTTAACTTGCTCAGAGTCATTGTGTAATGTTCTGTATAGGACTAATGAGTTTTTGGTAATTATGAAAGAGGAATAATCAGAAGAAACAAGATAGTAGCCATCCGTCACTGAACTCATATAACTGCAAAAATTAAAAGCCCGAGGGAGAAGACGATTTCAGAGTTGGTGGTTGTCCATATCATCTTGCTTTGAAAATTTAATACATGTTTTAGGGCCATCCCTCTTTTAGTACAGTAGAGAATTGCCTCCATGACTATAGGAGTGTAAAGGCTCCAATGCATCCTTGAGCTTTGTGGCTGTAAAGACTAATTTTGCTTTTACAGAAATAAATCTTAATAATAACAACAATATTAAAAAAAAACCCCTGTATTATGCCTTTTTGGTAGTTAATCCTCACCATTGCTTGTTGTACATGGGGAGTCTGTTAAAGTTTCATGGTATGAGTTTGTTCTTGAACAGGGTAATGGATATCAGCTTGTTCCATTTTTTGTGAGATTTTACTTGGATAAACTGAACCAAGTGGATTTTTTTGCAAGGCCTGGAATGTTATTCATGTGTGGTGAAATTTTGAATGCTAAAAATGAAACAAGACAAATAAATTTTACACTAAAATGACCTGTTAAGAACTTTTGTATCTTGGAGCACAAAATATTTTTAAACTTATAAATGAGAGTTATTATAATCTGAAAGTAGCCTGGGCCATGTAGTCAAGAATATGCCTCAGGAACAATCCTGCCGTAGTGGGAAATGGCCAGAATGACCTAAGAATTATTTCGTTACACAACCTTTGTAGCTTTTTGAAGGCTGTAATAATGTGTATCATATAGTGGGAAGGAGGTAATCAATGTAAATCTGGATATATTGCATGTGAAGTGATTGATGAAAATCATATGCCTTTTTCTTTGAACAGCTTGATCAAATAATGAACAGATATTTTATAACGAAATTTTAAAATGTATTTCTTCTTAACAAAGCTTCAGTAACAAAGCTGTGGTAGAAAGGAAACAGACTGACTCACAGAAAACTGAGATCATTTCTTGGATTGCATCTGAGTGTGAAAATATAAAGTTGACATTATGGAAGCTATGAAGTGCTTCTTACAGTGCTGTAAATTAATCACTGGCATTGACATGAAGAAACTGAATAAGTACATGATAGGAAACAAAGTTATATTATGAGAAATACTGTTTCTGCTGTAATTTTGGTTTTTCTAAATTTCTCCTTCCCTTTCCCTCTTTCCTTTCCAGGGTAAATGGAAAGCTGGTGGCGTTGAAGGTGATTAGATTACAAGAAGAGGAAGGAACCCCATTTACTGCTATCAGGGAAGGTATGCATTCCCATTTAGTGATTATATGTGTGGGGTTTTTTTTGTAATTGCATTGTGCTTCTTATTTCTGTGCCATGCTATAGTGAATAGCTTGAGAATTCAATTTACATGGTTACGTTCTCAGTAGGAAGAAACTTTGGTGCTTCAAAAACAAAGCCTCTGGTGTGGGAGTTCTTGTTAAAGAATGCAGCTCTGCCTGTGCTTTGGCTCCTGTTAGATTTACTATACAAACGAGTACTGGAGAGCATGTTTAAGGTGGGTGTGAGAAGTCACTCTGGAAGATGAGGGAGCTGTGTAAGATGCACTTCTTGCCTGCAGGCAGCACCTAGGATGAAGGTAGATGTGATTTTTCATATATATGCAGCATGACAAGCATTTCTTGATGAAGGCAATCAAAAGATCATGGAGCAAAACTGCAGGCACTTTTGAAGCTGTGTGTAGTTTGCAACTCGCTTGTGTTTGCTTTTCCTTCCCCATGGACTCTAAGTTGTGTGGCCTGGGAATGATTCTTATCTACTGTGCTTGGAGATGCCTGTTAAGCTTTCTGCTCCACTCCTTTATCCTTCCTTGTCAGTCTCTCCTGGTCCCTAGTGATGGCTGCTTTATCTGTCTGTATCGAGCTCCTGTGCAGAAATTGCTGGATATGCCTTCTTTGTGTGGTCCTTCTCTCTGAGAAGGTACTAAAAATGAGCCTTGGTAGAGAAATAATAAACAATTTACCATCACAGCACTGATTCAGACTCAGCTGAAATTGGTAATGAACTAAAGAGATGAAACTGTTAAAGCTTTGAGGGAGCTCTTAAAATTGTATTATCAGCCTTATTCCCATGGTGAGAGGAGCCAGGGAAGTACTAGAACATCAGCCCTCACAGGGTCCTCAGTTGGTCTTCCACGTGAGATGTGTGGCTTCATGATCATGAGAGCCCCAGACACAGCAGCTGTAGCTCCCTTGTGCCTTACTCCTGCAGCCATCTGTCTGCTGTATGTCTGTCTGTACAATGAGCCCATTCTGGAGTGGGCTGGGCAAAAAAGCCCCATGTTTCATGTGATTGACACCCTGAAGTTAGAAGTCACTAAACTACTGTGGATTTCCAAGACTGTGCATTTTAAAGGTGCTCTTTCACAAAGGAGGAAGAACAGTGGGTGGCCAATTTATGAAGGAATTTCTGCAGTTCTTCTCTACTGTTTCATCTGAGTAACAATTATTGAATGATCTGACACATTTATTCATAACAATATCTATTTTATCTGTGAGCTGTCTGTCCCTGCAGCTGTGCTGTGATAATGAGGTGTGCAGAGGGTTACGGGTGCAGCTTTCAATATCTGTAATGCTGAGTTCAAGTTATAACAGTCTGTGTTTCAAATACGTTTATTTTTCTTCAGGTTTATAGTTTATAGGGTACTGACTTAATGAGAAAATAGTAAATACAGCTTTCTTGTGCTTTTTAGTGACACTTTAAAGGTTTTTTAATGTGAGCTTGGTCTAGATGAAAGTTTACAGCACTATAACTGTCAAATGCAGTACAATCCCTTTTCCTTCATAAATAGTGTGTTGTGTGAGCTCAGGAACAAGAACAGAGATTTTTTCCTACTTGATATATTAAAAAATTATAAAGGCACACTTGCATGAAAATACTTCTCACACTGTCATTGGAAAGTTTTCTTTTTAGCTGTGACTACAATACTGTGGTTAAAGCCAGTTAAAACCCCGGTGCTTTAATAGTAGTAGATTAAAGGTCTTGTCTAGAAAAGTTCACGAGGTTAATAATTAATACCAATTTAACTGTGTGGTGTCTCACTGATTATGGTAGGACTGTGTGCATCCATTATGTTTTTAAGTCTTCATCTAAGCTGAGACTAGATCCAAAGAGTATTAGGATAATAAAAGAGTTTTTTCTCAACTCTTGTAGACTCTTGGTTAGGTGGGGTCAAATTTGGGTTATAGGTTGTTTATGAGGGATTTTTTGGTAAATGAAACCTCGTCTCATTGATAGTGAAATTTCATGCAGGAGCTATCAGTATAAGTACAGTGTTGTATGTTTTATGTCCTGTAGACATCACACATGCCTGATATGTAAGATGGGAAGGGGAAAAATCTCTATTTATTTAAACTTTGACTTTTCTGTGGTTGGTTTTGATTTTGTCAGAAACAAAAGGACCAGAAAAGTAAGGAAAGATATATAAGAAATGTAATTTTCAGAAGGTGATCTCATTGATGTTGTGCCAGGCCTGTAGTGTTTGATAGTAACAATACAGCCACGACAGCCATGGGCTTCACTAGCAGGACCTTAGGAAGCTGTTCCTTTCCTCTTGGCAGCATCTAATCATCTTGGACATGTTGAATTCTGTAATGCATCTATGGCTGCTGTCAACTAGGAGAGTGGGGAGAAAAAAAAGGAAAAAATAAATGCTTCTATGAGCTCTTAAAATTATCTGAAAAGTTTGATATGGAAAACCAGTAAGAACGGGACACTGTGTTAAGCAGTTTTCTCTTGATCTTTGATGACTAACTAAGGGCTCCAGTGCCATAATTTAGGCTGGGACAACTATAACAAGGACAAATACCACTGAAGATGAGATCAACTTCTAATTTCAGTTATCTGAGGAATAGTGTTCCCCCAATGGAAAAATGCATATAGGATGGTATGAGCCAGAGGTCTGTTGGAGGGCATTTCTTTCCAAGCTCTTTGATAATGCAGAAATCAGGAGGTTTCATCTTGACTCATTCCTTATTTTCTAATTTTCCACCAATGCAAGGCAAATTCAGGCAGAAGTCTAGTTAGTTGTAAGTTAAAACTGCTGTTAGAAAATTGTTTAACATTTCTCATGGCTCCTTTGAGTAAAGCAGTGAGAGAAAATAGCATTTCTGCTCAGTGCTCCTGAGGGGGATGCTGTGTGTTGTTAATTTGGGGGAAGTTACTGAAATCCTAAGCAGTGGTCATGCTGAGGGAATGTTGTAGCTGTCTATGTACAGGGAAGCATATTGTTCCTGTTGTGACAGCAGCAGAATGAAGCTCAAAGTAAAACAAAGCTACAAAGGAAAAAGACTAAGGGAAGTGGGAAAATGAAGGAGATAAATATAAAATGTGTGACTGTAGAGACAAGCACTAACTTGGTTGAAACAGTAAGTGGAAGGAAAAGTGAAAAAAACCTCAAACTGAACAAAAAACCCAGTAAAGCTGGGTTTATGATATAAGGAAAATCATAGTTAATTTTAAGGCCTGGGGGAGGTTTAGCTGAAGCTTCAATTAAAGCTTATAGAGTAAGTCTGCTTTTACAGCAGAGAGGGATTTGTGTCTTCTACCATCAAGGTTTAAATGAAATAGGTGAATGTGGCGTATTTATTGGTGCAGTTCAGCTCACTATTGAATTTCTAGAAAAAATTTAGAAGTGGCCTATGCTAAATGTTCTTTCAGCTTGGCCTGAGTTAGATGTACCAGCTTACTGTATGCAGTTTATGGGATGTTTCTCTCTGAATTTAATTCACTTAGTCTGAGATAATCTAATTTACTTTTGAAGAGCCCAAGGAAAAAAAAAATAAAAGAAGGAGAAAAGGAGAAAAAAAAAACACAACTGATTTTGTGTGTATACTTGAGTGGGATAAATCTATGAGATTTTCTGATAACATTTATGTGATGTGAGTGATTCAGGCCACCATATTACTGTTGTGGGCTAAATGTGCCTGCAACAGTGATATCTGAGATACTGTGGAGTCTGACAGTCATTTACATCCTATTTTCTCATTTAAAATAAATTTGGTAGTATACAGATTAGCAAATTATTTGTTTTCTGTGATGGTACAGTTGTGACTTATCCTTTTATTGTATTGCTTATTATCAACTGTTCAGAGATGGTTCAGCATTACACTTGAAATATTATTAAACCCACGGCAGCCAGAAGAAAAGTTCACTGACCTTAACTTTTTATCTCAGATATTTCATTCCCTTAATTTCCTGTAGAATCATATGTTCATCTAGGCTAAACACTGAACTGTGTGGTAGATTCTTATTCTGGTAACAGCTTGATTTACAGTTCTGTAGTTATCTTTTTTTCATTCTGAGTAATGATATTGCTTATATCCAGCATGAAAAAGATTTTTTTTGGATATGTATGTAGACAAACATCCCTCAGCTCTATCAGCACCCTGCTTCTGAGGTTAACTTGCTTACTATGTTCTTTTCTTAGGTAACAAAATTCTTTCTTCCCCATCCCAATCATGAAAACTTTTTTGCATTTGTTTTTCATTTTCCACCCTTGGAAATATTGCTATTTACTACAGCAATAAAACTTTATTCCAGGGTTTTGGTGTATTGTACTGTTTCATTTCCCATAGGTCTAGATGCTATTTCAAAGCATCATCCAGTTTTGTAGCTATTTTTGTACTTTGTCATTTAAATGCTATGATTGGGCAATTTTCAGTTTATTTTTCTTTTTATTAATTACTGTATTCACAGGTTGTAATTTATACGTATTTGTACCAATTTGTGTGTCACATTTAAAGGTGCTCATGTGACAGTCTCTGTCGAATCTTTGATTTGACAGTTTCTCAGATACTACTTTTCCATCTACTTCATTGTCAAAGGCTATGGTCTAATACCACGTATGGATAGCAGCATGCAGAAGTACAACATAAGTGCTTTGGAAGCATCTGCTGTCTTGCGTTATAAAATTACAAAGAATACAGGGATTGCTTAATGATTTTTTTTTAATTTTTAAGGAGCAGTTTATCATGCATCTTGAATAAGTTTATTTTGTAAGTTGGGGGACAACACTTAGTGCATCTGAGTGTCACTATAAAGCATGGAAAAGAGATGCTTAACTCTTGACCACAGAACATCTTCAGAAGTCTTCAAAATTTCGGGCCTCTTCCATCCTTATCTTGCTGTGTGGTAGGAGTGAGTCAAGAGGAGGCTGCCAAGATGACTGATGGGATAAAGCAGCTTTCCTATGAGGAAAGGCTGAGAGAATTTGGTTTATTCAGTCTGGAAAAGAAGGCGGCTTAGGAGTTATCTAATTGCAGCCTTCCAGTACCCGAAGGAGCCTTCAAGAAAGACAGAGAAGGACTTTTATCAAGAGCATGTGGTGACAGGACACAAGGAAATGGCTTTAAACTGACAGAGAGTAGATATTAAGAAGAATTTCTTTATTGTGAGGATTGTCAGATACTGGAACAGTTTGCCCAGGGAAACTGTGGCTGTCCCATCTCTGGAAATGTTCAAGGCATGTTTGAATGAGGCTCTGAGCAGCCTGGTCTGGTGAAAGGTGTCCCTGCCTATGGCAGGGGGTTGGAACTTGATGATCTTTAAGGTCTCTTCTGACCCATGCCATTCTATGATTATAATAGAAGCAAACAATTAAAACCTGAAACAGTCTCTAAGAAAGAAATGAGAGTTCACATTTATTCCCTAGGAGTTAGATATTCTATATTCTATATTCTATAT
>WBNO01021935.1:14603-25026 GCA_013400575.1 Peucedramus taeniatus
AAAAACCCAAAAAACCAAACCAAACAAAAAAAAAAAAAGAAAAAAAAAAAAAAAAACCTAAAAGAAGCAGGAAAAGAATAGATGTATAAGGACAAAAATCAAAAATGACATAACTGAGATAAGGATAATTATAATTGGTCAAAGCCAGACTCCCTGAAATACAATGATGTATTCATTTTCCCAGATTAAGTATGGAACGCAAGTTTTTTTAAGAATTGGATTTCTAGGGTCCTGCCTTCTGACACACAGTCTAGCTGCTGATTGCAGTCCTGAATCGAGTTTGGAAGATGGCACACCAATCTGCTATTCCATCACAAAAACACTAATTGTAGGAAGAGATGGCCATTGCAGCAAGTAGTTTTATTCCCTTTTGGGCAGAGTAGATGCCAAAAGGAAAAAGCATTCAAAATTTTTTGCAGTATTCCTGTTGTCCTGAGTAAAAATGTACAGATAAATTCCATTCTTGCCTGGTTGATTTTTTTAGCTCTTCTATTTGTAACTCATAGTAATTTTTAATATTTTTTCTCGGTCTTTTTTTTTTTCCTTTTTCTTTTTTTTTTTTTTTTTTTTTTGGTCATCTGAAGCTTGACAAAATACAGTCAAATCATTTTTATCTGATACATGTTTTAACAAAAAGTATGATCACTGATAGAAAAAATCCACACTTAGGAAGAAAATTTTAAAGGTTTGGTCTTGCATAGTTACACAACTGTATACCCTCTTAGAAACCTCTCCTGAGCTGTGAGAAGCTGGAATAATTTTTTTTTTTTTATTGGGCTCTATCACCAACCTTTGGACTACTTAACTGATTTTTCAAACTAAAGAGATGTGTGATGATATAACCATGACCATGACAGAAGAATATAAAGCTACAAAAACATCAGAAACAAGTTGCACTTGGCATATAAGACCACGGGAAAGGAGAGACTCAACTTCTTATTTTTTATCTATGGAAAAAATGTTGGTAGCTGTCTAGAAAGAGAAAAATACTATATTCCATATAAAATAAAAAGCAGCTGTTATAGGTAATAAATGGAACTCTGGTCTAACCTCTACCACATCAGACCCCCTCTGTTCACAAATGCTGCCTCCATCAGGTTGGTTTTTATCACCTGGGGCAGAGGTTCTCCTATTCTTTTTGCTGCTTCATGTATTCATGAGGTCTCCTTTTCTCTGTGCTGGGCTGGACAAAGCCGTTTCTGGGAAGCGATGAATGCTGATGACGAGTTACCACCTGGCATTCCGATGCGAGGGTCTAATGACCCTGGTTATCTCAATCGTGAGTACTTATCGAATGATCATCGCCAGGGTGTTCCCAGATCTGTCCTGGGAAAGGACCCATCTCGACAGGAGCCACATCTTTTATTTTGTTAATTAGGTTTCCCCTCCATTGCCGTCTGCGGTTTGGTAATTTTGTGAAGCAAACTTTCCAGGGCGGCTGCTTGTGGGTTAAGACTTTCAAAGATTTTTCATACAGGCACAGCTTATTACATCTATATTTTGCATAAGCATTAATTATTCCATAACATATTTTACACAGCCATAGCACAAACTCTAATTATTGTGGGAGTGAAATGACTGTTAGAATATTAATTACTGGAAAGGCATCTGAACAATGCAAGAAAGGATGGTGATGATTTAATTTTCAGAAATTTTTGTGAAGTAGAGAGATAAAATAAAGGCACTTTTCTAATAAATAGAAATATTTGTACTCTCTACCAAATACCTATTCTGTATTTATTTAACTAAAAACGTGAGTCATTTGACAGTCATGGATAATCAAAAAGCACAAAATACTGGCCACATTTCAGAACAGAACTGACCAAATTTAAAAGATGGTCAGTATTGAAATACTGTTTTTCGTTGTTGTTATTTCTAAGAACAGCTACGAAACAAATGTTTGTCGTACTGCTCATTGTTATTTTTAAAACTGACATGTTAGCCATTATAGCTTTGTGTATTGTTTGTATCTTTCTCTGAGTCAATGCAAAGTGACACTCAGATGTAACATTTTGTACTTTCACAGGCCCAAGCACACATTGATAATATTTACTTAAAGGGAAGCTTCTTAGTGATAGGTGACCTGAGTTTAGTTATTTGTTTATTTCATATATGACTGAATGGGTTAATGAGATCTGTCCAGGCAAGCGAAATTATTCTATTGTTTTTGATTTCAATGCCACTACTGGGTTTTATCACTTTATGTGTTCTCTGAGAACTAAGTCCCATTTAAGATTGCTTACCTTGATTAAGGATTGCTTAGACAAGGAGGTACAGACTGTATTAGCTAGTACTCCTCACTCAGTGTTTTCCTACCAATGTATCTAGACTATTTCTTTGGAAAGACATATTTCTGGCTTTTAATTTTGTTCTACAGAATACAAAACTTCTGTTGGAACAGTAAGGAGAGTTATGTGTTTTTATTTCTGGAAGCTCCTTATAATTGCATGGCATTATGTTTTAAAAAGCAGCTGTCATTCAGACAAGGAAGTGTGATTGTGCTCTTACCTTCTACAGAATTTTCAGAGGCTGTATTTCTAGTTCATGGAAATCTTAATCAAGTAAAAAACAAATGTGATTTGATCCTATTATTTATTTCAACTTTTAGAAAGATTACCAAAGACAGAGTTGCATAATGTCATTTTGCAATTGGTAGACGTAAGCACAGAGAAGATAAATTGTAAATATTTGCACTTAGGCAGGCTAATATATATTAGCACTGTTAGAAGATAGTGATCTCTAATGTTCTCATACAACAGTAGTAAATTAACAGGCTGTCCTTAATTAACTCAGTGTGCATAGGAAAATGAAGATTGAGAGATTAATCAATGGGTGACAGGTATAGAGTGCTATAAAAGCAGATGCAGTATGAAATTATATAATTTTCAGAAGCTAGTGCTATGGAAATTCCAACTTCCTCTTGCTTCTGTTCATCTATTACTTAACATTTTGCCATGTGATCCTTTGGGAGAGTGGCTGTAATTAGAAAATTACATGAGACAGTGTGTTCTTTCTTTATCATAATTGTGTTGAAAGACAGCAAACAAATTGTTAGTAGCATCTGAGATTTCTCAGCTTCCCTCATCATTGTATATGGCCATACTAGTTTAATGACCTGTTGGCTATCTTTACATCCAAATCAACTGAAGCACTGAAAATCATGAAATTAAGATTTGGGATTTCCTCTGCAGGTTTTATCTAGTCTCTAGGCATATGCATTAGAATATATTTTTAGCATATTTAAGATTGCTCTTTTCTCCCTAGGACACATACCTTATTTACTAAATAGGTAGATATTTGACTATTTTTTCAGCATTAGATTCCCTGTTACTTCTAACTCACTCTCAGTTTTTTCTCTTATTCTTTGCCACTGATCAGTCCTGTTGCAGGACTAGAATAACCAACTACTGATTCCATCACCCTTCTTCTACACAAATCATATTGACATTGACCAGCATTTCCTATCAATCTGTCAAGCAGATATCTCAAGCAGCATTTTTCATTTTTTATTGCAGCCCATCTTCCCAATTGCTCCCCAAAGTCTGAGCATTTTTCTTTCTCCATCTGAGTCAGGATATTGCCTTGCCATGCTGCACTAAGAAACAAAATTCTGGATTAGTTGAAGCTCATTATCATGTTTAAATCCTGTAGAGAGTCAAAGTATGTTAATGCAGTACTGCACTGAATCAACATTAATGCATGCTCTGTGGCTGTGGCCAGAACTGCAGAATCATGGCTGTACAAATCATGTGCAATCTCTGGGGGACCATAAGTGAATTGCAAGTCATGGTCAGATAAAATTTGCTTACTGTACTTGGCATGTTTACAGGAAGTATGGCTGCATCCTAAGAAGTCTAGTAAGCTGTGTGAGCCAGTCCTTTTAAGGAGCTTATATTGTAGCCATGTTTGATAGTTTTTACTTTCTTTTTTCTTTAACAGGAACAGCAAAAAGATATCTAATACCACAACCAGTACATTGCAACATCTTACTCTTTTTCTAAGTTATATGTTAACTAAGATATTATGTAACATTAAAGTATTTATTCACTTTTGATTTCAGGCTCAGATTCTTCAGTGCTGGTTGTCTTGATTTATATTTAAGAGTTTACATAGATATGTTCAGTAGGAGTTTGAAAAATATCACATACTCTAACCAACTGCAAATGGTCAAGAAGATAGCTGAACCAGTCTTTGCAGCTTCTAGTTTGTTATCAGAAGAGCCAGTCCCATTTCTTTCACTCCCCTATCCTCACCATGCAGTGCCACTTCCTACTTTTCACTGTCTGTGATACTCATCTCCTGTGATCATTTGGTAGGTCAGCAAAACTTATTCATCCAAGAAAATCACCCCTCTTTTTAGGATGGACACAATATAATGAAATCCTATGTTGATTCATCCAGGAACTTCATCTGCATTTATATGGACAAATCTATGTGTATGTAGGCATAATCAGACTATGATCAAACACAATGCCGTAAGCAATTGTAGGCCACCTAGAGCCAGATAGAAAGTATGTTTTGATGGAATCACTTGCTGCATTTGCAGAACTGGTTTAAATGATTTCTTCTAATCATCAGTCTTTACAGTTCTGAAAGCAACAGCTTTCTTTAAGCAGATGAGGACTCAGAAACTCCCAAAACAGAGAAGTTCCCCTAAGGAACTGCAGGATTTATTCAAGAATCTGTTGCTTTGAGATACAAAGATGAAAGAGATTTACTATATTGGAACTTCTCTGATTTCTAGAGAGGAATTCATGAACTTTTACCTTAAACAGAGACAAGGAAAATGGCTTTGTAATAGATTTCCTGTTACTAAGGGATCTTGTTCAAACCCTGAAAGACAAGCAGCTGTGACCCAATCCTGCAACAGGAGGAGGAGTTTTATTCAGTGTTTTTCAAGATGAGTGATGATTTCACTAATATCTCTTGGACTGATAATCTAGATAGACATCTAGGATTTGAAGTTTTTTTGAGAGAAAAGTTTTTGCTGAATCTGTCATCTCAGCAGTTTGTATAGGTGAAGAACAAACAAAGGTAATGATAATTCCATTTTCATTCTAAAAAAAAAAAAAAACCCAAAAAAAATCTGTGCATATACAAAATCTAGTCTTCTGAAAAAACAAGTCTCAACTTTTAGACTTCCTGAATTTGCAAAATCTGCGTATTCTGTTGCATAATACCTTTAACTCCTAGATAAGCATAAGAGAGGTCAGATGTTTATTTCCCAAAGAATAACTCAGTACCTTGTCATCATGATACACCTGTTAGGGTCAGCAGTATACAGGTCTCTCTGTGCCAGGGAGAACTTTTTTATTGCCTAATAAAACTAGATTAGGCAAGAGACATTCTTGTAATGCAACGTCTATTACATAGGTATTCATAATAGATAACACCTCCTGATATATTTACATAGGCATTGCTTTTATCATATAGCCATATTCAGTATTTAAAAGCCAATGGACACAAATAACATGATAAAAGGGTTAACATACCAGTATTAAGTAACTGAATTTGCATTCAAGGTCTATCAAGCTTACCTTTGAACCAACTTTAAAAAAAGCAAATGGCAAAAAAGAGAGACTAGAAAATCACCTACGCGGCAGCAAATAATTCTGCCTTTGTAAGAAATCCAGTGCAGCTCCTCCTGGCCTTCTTGGGAAGGTTTGCAGAGGACATTAGTGGACTTTTATAAGGATTGATAGTGATAACAGGGAAAAAAACACCATGTATTTGATTGTAATTTGAGTTTTTAGGAAAGAGAAGTATTTGTCATAGACTGAGCAGCAGCTGCCCTGCTTGGCTATGTGTCACGGAAGCATCTGGCAGTTTGGTTAGTCACAGCATGAGAGAGGAAAGTGGCAGATGGAGATCAAAACAGTGATGGTTGGAGTTAATGCTCTTTATCTCTTCTGTGGAAATCCCCAACTCCATAAAAGGAGATTAAGTATGAAAAAGGTTTAAAAGAGGTTTAAAGGGTGGAAGGATTAAAACATTTTTTGCCAGAGGACTTGATTACTAAGGGGAGTTGAAAATAATTTAAAAGCCTGTGGGCAAAGCCTACAGAGAGTCCCTACCTAACCACGTGATTGTTACAGAAGAAAGTCCAGACACCAAGTGCACCTCTGGAATCTACTGACCCTGACCAGGCTCACCCAGGGCATGCACACACTGCTTATGAGCCCAAGGTTTCCATTTCAACACAGTCCTAGACCCTCAGCTGTCTTGCCATATGCTTGTCTCCAGCCTAGTCTGGCCCTGCTGGTTGGGCAGACCTCAAACCTACTTGATAGCTAGTTTTCCTCCTGAGTGTAGCTCTCAGATGTCCATTTCCCACTTTCTTTAGTCCTGTCTGCTGCATGGACTTCAGACTGAAGATGAAACTTGATCTATTGTCCTACCTGTAGTCTCATCTCCTTTTGCTCTTGCCTGGACCTGATTCTTCTCTTGCCTGGGACTATCAATGGATCCTACTACCAACACCTGGCTCATCCTGCTATGACTATACCTGTGGGACCATGCCTTGGAGTTGCTCTTTACTCCTGGAACATCTAGTTGGAGGGAAAAGCAGGACTGTGCTTTCTAACAGAGGTGGTCTCTAACAGAAGAAATGCAAAGAACAAACTAATACCTACTACCTTAAAAAACTCCTGACACTTGCTTTCTTCAGCATTTGTGAAGCATTTCATTCCATCCATGAAATGGAATTGGAAGGGCTTTACTCCAAGGTTAATATTCATGGATACTTACATGCATATTCAGTGAAATCCCCAGTCTGGTGGAGTCCCTGCTGACTGGAAAAGAGGAAGGATAACCATTTTGGAAAAAACGAAAATAAGGAAGACCCAGTGAACTACAGGCCAGTCAGTGTCATCTCAGTGCCCAGCAAGACCATGGAGCAGATATTTGTGGAAACCATGCTAGGGCATGTGGAGGACAGGGAGGTGACTGGTGACAGCCAGCATGGCTTCACTAAGGGCAAATCGTGCCTGACAAGTTTGGAGGCCTTCTATGAAAGATTATTGTATTGGTGGATGAGGAAGGAACAACTGACACCATTTACCTGGACTTCTGCAAAGCACTGGACAGTGTCCTGCCCAACATCCTTGTCTCTGAACTGGAGAGACATGGATTTGGTGGATGAATCACTCAGTGGACAAGGAATTGGCTGGATGGTTGCACTCAAAGAGTTGTGTTCAATTGCTCAATGTCCATGTAGAGACCCGTGATAACAATACCAATCTGTTTGGTTCAGTCAACATGCTGGAGGGCAGGGATGCCATCCACAACACCCTGGACAGGCTTGAGAGGTGTGCCTGTGTAGACCTTTGGAAGTTCAGCAAGGTCAAGTGTGAGATCCTGTACCTGGATCAGGAGAATCTCAAGCACAAATACTGTCTGGGCAGAAATAGGTTGAGAGCCCTGAAAGAGAATGACTTGGAGGGTGTTGGTGGACAAGAAGCTGCATCGTTCTCTATGTATTGACAGCCATAGCACTTTTCAAATATTATTTTAAACAAAGAAGCATGTTACAGATATATTTCCAGAAGAGAAAAAAAAATCTGTGTTAAAGATACCTCAAATTAAAAGGCAGCAATACAGTACAAACCCATTTACAGTTACACAACAAACCCATAAGCAGGAGCAACCACGGAGATAGTAATTTAAACTGCTAAAAACTTTATTTCTGTTGAGAAATTTCTACAGAACAAATCTTGCATCAGAACAGAAGTTAGCATATGTTGGACTAAGTCTGTACTGATACTCAGATTTTTTTCTTTTGCTTTACTTGTTCAAATGTCCTTAACATTATGAGTGCTTTTCACCGTTTTAAGGAACTGTAGATAAAGGAAGAAAGGATTATAATATGACTGCTTTTGAAGAGTAAACTGTTAATATTTATTCCGTTAAGAGTTTACATGGGTTCAGTGATCAGCTGAACAAATTTGGGAAAAAAGTACATTAAGGACTACTGAATGCAGAAATCCCAGGATGATAACTGAAATGCTGCAGATTGGTATCAGTACATCTTTTTTACTAGTCTAGTGTTTTTCCTTAGGTAGCTGTCACTGGCCAGCACCAGAAATTGGTTATGACTACAGATAACACTGTAATCTGAACCAATCTCTATGTTCTGTGGCACAGTGGTGCAGAGGCACATCAACTGGCATAGATTTTTCTCTGTGGTCTATAGGAGGGAACTGGAGTGAATTTTAAAAGAATACAACACAATGTTCTTATTTTGATAATTCGTTATTTTAAAAGAGCACAGAGGGATAGTTCCATCACCACCCATGAACCTTGCAGTATTATCTGCAATAGATATTTTGGCTAAATCACAACTGGAGTCAAGACATTCTGAGAAAGCTTAAAAATATCAGTGTTAGAGAGAGTACATATTACATGTCAATTTAATTTAAAGGGTACGAGGCATTCCTTTTAAAGTCTTGTGCTTTATCTAACAAAACTGATGTGCCAAAAAGCTACATAGCAGCTCACACGGTCAGCTCATCAGACAAAGACATGTGCATCTCTGAGCTTTGTGCAAATAGCTGTAATAATAGCAAGATGTTTCCCAATCCTTTCTTCTCTTCCAAGAAACCTCCTTCCTTCTGCTGATATACATGAAAAAAAACAGCTGGTTTTGTTTGCTATGTATTTTGAAGTGATAAATTTATTCAAAGCTACAAGACTAGCTAGCTTTTCTTGATTTGATATCAAAGCATTAGTCAGCTTTGAATCCAAGCTTCACTTTCTATTGCATCTTTCATTCAAGATTCCTGTTTTGCTAGTTAAGGCAATAAATAGTAGTTTTCAAGAGGCTACTAAAGAGCTGTCTAACTGATCAAGCATATAAACCAGGCTTGTATCTCTACCACAGTGATATCTCTACCACACATAGCCCATGCTAAGCCGAAGTCTATGCTGAGGTTCTGAATAAAAAAACATTATCCATAGAGTGGCTTAACAAAGCACTCAGAGGTGGTGCTTTCCAAGGTGAAGTGGGCATGGCTTGACATTACTGTGTGGCACACCTCTCCAGTCCTCCTGCTCCAATGCATAGTTTTAAAGTTGAACTAAACCTGGGTTGGTTCTGGAAAATGAAGAAATATGGATAGAAAATATATTGTTTGGGATGCTTCTCTATTTCCTCAGACTTCACTTCCTAAAGCACTACAGACAGCTATAAAACTCTGACCTCACATTGAAGAAACAATTCTGTCAAAGTTATAATTTTGAGTGAGCTGACTGTAATGTTTGGTTTGTGTGAAATATTATCCTGATGCTACCTGACAAAGTGACAGAAAAAAAGGATAAATTTTTAAGAAGACTTAATTTGAACAAATTCTGAAAGAATATTTGAACACAACATGCAATTTTTTTCAAAACACTTTAGAATCACTTTAGAAAGGAATTATGTAGTACAAAGTCATAACAGGAATTAATTTGTTACTATCATGGTTTTAATTTATTTTTCTAATATTTCTATTTCACTTATGTGATTTCAAGATAAAACCCATAGCAAAGTTTTAATTTCCTTCCTGCTACTATTGTATTTATAAAGAAGCAATATATACAAATAGAGGCGAAAAGCAACACATATTTATATTTTAATAGCAATCAGTTAAAGTCAGTACTGGATTGGTATCATGAACCCTTGCAGCAAACAGCTTTGCTGTTTGAAGCAAGCTTTGTCACACTCAATTTGGGGATCCTGAAACCAGGCACTCGAATCATTACTCAAAATATACACTGGCATAAATTTGTGAGGGATTTTTCCTTTATAATCGAATATTTATGATAGGTCAAATTATATCAGAGAGGTAATTTCATGTTTACTACAGGAATGGAGAGATTGCATGAATCAGTGATCTTTGGTGCAAAGTAAATTTACTTTTAGGTTCCAAAATAGTGATCAGTTATCTTACTAAATTCAGAAGGCAGTAGATCTATGATACAATTAAGATTAAATTAATGAACATCTTGGAAATATTTTCCTTCTTTCATTTTCTTTTATTTAAATGTTGATTCAAATATATATCCTCAATGTGACAATTCTGGGGTTAGTTCTGGAAGATGAAGAAATGCGGACATCTGTTTATAAGATATCTGTTTATAAGATACAAATTTGTAACCGTGCTAGTATCATCCTCAGAGAGACACAGAACCGAAAGATGGGGAAAAGTAGGTTCTAGTTACCTCTCTGCTCCCCGAGACTAATATCACCAAAAGTTAAAGCAGTAATAAACACAGACACACAGATACACACGCCCCGGTAACAGCTGTGGACAGCGTGTTGCTCATCCTGAAGCTCGCCACTCGAAAGCAAGTCCACGCTCTGCTGAGGAAACACGAAGCCGCTCTCTGCTGGGAAAATGTCCTCCGGGGTGTGCCCGTGAGCCGGGGCAGAGCCGGGTCAGCCCGG
>WBNO01021935.1:25038-48278 GCA_013400575.1 Peucedramus taeniatus
CGGGGCAGCGGCGCTGGGGCGGCGGGGAGGCGGCGCGGTGCATCGAGCAGCTCCTGCCGCGGCACGATGACTTCTCCACGCGGCACATCGGGCCCCGGGAGCAGGAGAAGCGGGAGATGCTGCGAACCGTCGGGGTGCAGGTAGGCGCCCTGCGGGGCTGGAGCTGCTCGGCCGGACCCTCCCGGTGCGGGTTGTGCCGCCCCGCGGGAGCTAACCACGGCGTGCGGGCGCTTCTTGCAGAGCGTCGAGGAGCTGATGGACAAAACCATCCCGGCTAGCATCCGCCTCCGGAGGCCGCTGAGGATGGATGACCACGTCTGTAAGTGACCGCATGGCCCGGGGTGCTCCCGGACTCCCCGCGCCCTCCCGCGGCCCCTTCCGGCCGCCAGCGCCCGTGGGGGGTGGGGGGCACTTGGGGTGCGCATCCCCTGCCCGCGATGTCCCCCCCGACGCGTGTAGCGGTCTGATCTTACCGCCCAAGTAGAAGCTCAAGGTAACAACTAAATAAGCATAGCAGCACAATCACGGACACTTTATTCTTCTCCGACCAACTCCGTAAAGTAATTTGGCTGCTGCGTTTATTGCTCTCCTCTTGTAAACCGGTAAGAAAGTATGTAGCAGACAGGGGCTGCTCGAAAACCCGGTTTGGAGCTCAAGTGCTCCATCGACTTCACTATGTCCTAAGAGCCTAATGTGAAGGGAAAAGTATGACTAAAAATCGTCCCCTTAGTGTGAACTGTAACTTCAAATGGGCCACTATCTTTTGGTGGTTCTTATGTATCTGCAGGATTTCTTTGTTATTCCTCCTCCCCGACCCCTCCCCCCCAAATAATAACCTGCACATTTTAATAACATGAAAAATCTTTGTCTCCGTATCATGGATACACAGTAGACTAACGGCCAGAATTTTAAATCTGTCTAATTGAGTGTTATGGGTAAGCTGTCGAAATACGAAACATCTGAGTCAGTTGTTGTGGCTCTACAGTAACTCAGCAAATTGCTGTAGGAAACTTGATGTGATTTCATGAGGTTTTAGATATTAATGTTTTTAAGAGTTAGCAAGCACAGTACAAAATTTTTACCTGCATAACGGCATTTTTGAGTGAAATCTGTGCACATGATGCTGGAAGTCCTGTAAGTGAAAGAAACACTATAAAATCCCCAATACTAAACAATTACACTAAAACTAACAAAGCTCAATGGCCATTCAGATATGGGATCCAGTTACATCAGTATTAACTTCATTTTTGTGTCACAATCCTTTGCCTGATTTGTAGAAAACTTGATTCCTCTTGCTGGCATTTTCTCATTGCTCATCTGTGTGCTGTAATTTGAGTGTACACTTCAGGCCTGCAGCTCCGGTGAGGTTCCTGGCCAGTTCAATCTGGTTACTCTGAGATGACATCACGCATGAGAGGCAGCACCACAATGAACAGCAAGGAAAACTAGACCCTGAAAAGACAGATTCTAGCCAGGGGGAATACAACTGGGACTGATAGTTTCTACCTCTAAAGTGTTTTATTAGTACAATAGTATGTCAGTCTTTTGTAGCTTTCTATCTTAATAAAATGGGGAGAGACTGGGTAGAGAAGCAGAATTTAACAACCTTCTTGTGTCTGTAACTGCTGAAAGTACTGCTTGGTTTATTTCCTTATGGTTTATGTGTTTCAATTAAGATACTCCCTACTAAGAAGTGATTTTCACTGACCTCAAAGAAAAAACTTTTTAGGTAGCTATGTTTTTAGGTCAGTAGAAGGAGTGAAATGCAGTTTGTCACTAATAACTATGTCTTAGAAGCCCTTCCAATTTTTTTAATCATTAGTTTTTGTTATTAATAAATATGATACTCTTACGAAATTTTACTTCACCAAAGCATACATGAAAGTGATACAGGATAGTGGGCACTAAAATACTTGTACATTATTGAAAACTAACCTGGTGGCATCAGCCTAAGTCACAATCTTGATGCAGTGCTCAAATGCTGATTTTCATAGTAATTTTGAGTGGGTGTCTCCTACACAGCGGTGCATTAGTTGATGTCCTGTTGTCAGCAAGTTCTCACTGTGTAACAGGACCTCATTAGTTAACAGTGTATTTAGTTCACTGGCATTTTGCTCCACTTGCTATGCTGTTCTTGTTCCCTTAGAGTAAACTTTGAAAGAATGTGACTGTGATGCAGAGTCTCACATTGCACAGCATGCTACAGTGAGTTTTCAAAAGAGATGCTTGCATGAGGTACAGAAAACCTTTTTTTCTATACACGACTGTGGTTTTTTTCTGCAGCCGGTGTGTTGGACTGTCTTTTATAATTTAATGTGTAGCTGTTTGTCACCAGTTTTCCCCTGAACTGGTAGCAGAAAATTCCACAGCTTTTAAAAGAAAAGTTAAAAGCTTTGGCTTAAAATTGTGCAATGTCACATTGAACATCTTGTACCCAGGACATTGTAATCTGAGTGAAGCTTTCTTCCTCTTAACTGTACTGTTAGAACACTTTCCAAACACCAGGGTGGTATTTCTTATGTGAGGATGGGGCATTATTTCTCTATCATATACCTTTTACTAAAGGGAATTAGCAAAATTGGGCAGTGTCATGAAAACTGTCATATATTTTAATTTAAACATTTGTTTTTATTTGCATGAATGCTCTCACACATGGAAAGAGAGAACAGAACAAGGGAATGCAAAACATGTTATTCAATGAACTTCAGCATTTATAAAATTTGTATTACAAATACAGCACTTTCCATTTGTCTTTGTAACTCAAAAATGTAATCATAGTGACTCCACAAATTGGAGTGCATCTGAACAAATGAGCTGTGCTAGAGCTACTCCTTTAGAGCAACAAACACAGCTGAGCTTACACTGAAGTCTCATTGAAGTCAATCCTTACAGAATTAGACATGCAGTTCAAGAAAATCACACACCCACCATAAAAAGCATGTCTGTCTATCATGGGTCTCAGCAATTACATTTGGGTGTTTTGGAAAGCCTTCATAGCTGTAGACTTCATCTCATGTGTGTATATATATGACATGTACTTTTGATATATAATCTTCAAGTTTTGATTCGGTATGTGTCACTAGAAAAGATCACATTACAGATCCTTCCATTGATAATCTCACAAGTTGTCTGAAAGAAGGAAAATTAATCAAATGTGTGTATGCAATAACAGTAAAGAAAAGAAAATAGAGGCTCCTGTGAGTGGAGCTTGTGTTAAAGAGCTTGTTTATATGGCACTGCATATTCCACTGATGATAAATAAAACCTCTGATTACAGGAGAAGCACCCTCTTTTTTGTATCTGTGTTGTCTCTCCTAGATATTTTAGCACAGACCTACTCTTCAGTGGAAGAATGAAGCTTCATTACTTCCCTGAAGGACATAACATATATATATAGAGGAAGTGTTTAACCTTACTTACCTGGACATTGCCTGAGGGCAGGAAGGCAAGAAGGCTCTGCAGAGGGATCTGGACAGGCTGGATCAATGGGCCAAGGCCAGTGGTGTGAGGTTCAACAAGGCCCAGTGCTGGGTCCTGCCCTTGGGTCACAACAACCCCAGGCAGTGCCACAGGCTGGGGCAGAGTGGCTGCAAAGCTGCCCACAGGAAAAGGAGCTGGGGGTGCTGGTGAGAGCAGCTGAACATGAGCCAGCAGTGCCCAGGTGGCCAAGAAGGCCAATGGCATCCTGGCCTGTGCCAGCAATAGTGTGGCCAGCAGGAGCAGGGCAGGGATTGTCCCCCTGTACTCAGCACTCAGGTTGTGAGGCCACAATTTGAATCTGTGTTGTTTTGGTCCCCTCACTCCAAGAAAGACACTGAGGTGCTGGAGCATGTCCAGAAAAAGTCTACAAAGCTGGGGAAGGATCTGGAGCACAAGTCCTGTGAGAAGCAGCTGATGGGGTTGGTCAGGCTGGAGAAAAGGAGGCTCAGGGGCACATTACCCCTCTCTACATCTGCCTGAAAGGAGGGTATAGGCAGGTGGGGTTTGGCCTCTTCCCCCAGGCAACAAATGACAGGACAAGGGGAAATGGCCTCAAACTGTGGCAGGGGAGGGTCAGCTCGGACATCAGGAAGACTTCCTTCACTGAAAGGGTGGTCAGGCATTGGAATGGACTGTGCAGAGAAGAGCCATTCGTGGAGGTGTTCAAGGAACAAATGGACATGGCACTTAGTGCCATGGTTTACATCACAAGGTGGTAATCAGTCAGAGGTTGGAGCTGATGATCTTGGAGGTGTTTTTCAACCTAAATGATTGCATGATCTGTTTTTCTTAAGTCTGAATGACTAGCCATTCTGGTAAATGCCAAGTTTTGATGGTACAAGTGCATCTATATACTAAATCTGCCAATACAGATATCACTAATAATTATTGAAAAAGTGTTCTAAGTGCATCTATGTACTCAAAGTGCTTTTTTCAATAATTATTTGTGTTATGTGTATTGGCAGATTTTTTTCTTGTACTGCCATTGTCAGTGATGGAGGAGAGATGGACTGTAGCTTGTGCCGAGAGGTTTCTGAAATAAGATACTTTCTTTGGTATGAAAGAGGACAGGACTAGCTATATCCATTTTGTGACCAAAAATTTTTAAAAAGCCATTTTAAAAGTGTCTCTTGCCATGAGCCTGCTGACTGTGTTGTAAAACCATCTGAACATGCCACTGAATTCCAGTAGGAGTGAAATAACAAAATATAACAGTAAGTTTCAGTCCTGTACCCCATCTAATTGTGGAAGAGGGGCTTTTTTACAGTCAGATTTTTCTGCAGATACAGTTAAGGAAAAACATAATTTTGGCGTGTAACTTCTGTTCAGTCAATATTTGCAACAAGGCTAGACATCTGTTTGATACTTAATTGGGATCAGCTGGTATTACAGAGCTTTATTCCCAGAGTTACAGTAAGTAAACTTGAACAATCAGCTTTTCTTTAGGTATTAAAGGTGCTTTAGCACATATGTCGTGATTGACCCATTTGAAGTAAAGGAACATATTACCTTATATGAGTAATCCTCTTTATTTTATCCCTACAAACCTGCTGTCTATGTCAGTCATAGTTATCCCTGCAATGTTATGTCCATCTTTATATGTGATGGATAGGTCTTGCGCATATGTTTGTATTTATGCTTTTTAGTTCAGGATTTGAATTTTTAAAAGGTTGAATTAAAAAATACTTCTGCGAACTCCACCAGGTTTTTTTTTTTCTCAATTTTTTTCTCAAATATTCCCAGGTACTTTCTCAAATTTTAGAGTCTATCAACATTAGTTCCTAAAATCTAAAGAATGCAATTGGTTTCCAGTCTAAATGTTATTAGAAGCAATACTAATTGCTTCTAATACTAAGCAATACTAAACTACTGTTTAGAAGTAGTTACAGTGCAATAAAGACTATTTGTGTCTCCAAACTGGCAGCTCTTTTTGCAGTGAATCTTCTTTAATAGGATTTTATAGTTTAAATGCCAGTTAAAAATTAATTCTGGGTGAATTTGTAATCATCTCCTAATGTCAGACAGATTTTTAGAGCTAATTTAGTCATTTCAGGTTCCCTGCTGCTGGTGTCCAGGCAGTATGATTCAAATGCCTGTGGCAGGGGGTAATTGTTACCCTCCAGAGTGTTTCCACACATAGTGTAGAATCTGCATTACCACCCAGGGCACTTTGCTCCTCATGCACTTTCAGGCTGCTGCTCTTTTTTTCTCAGGCAGCAGCCCTTGTGGGTCGAACAGGGAAAGGCATCTTCTTTTACTCAGCCTGCCCCTGCTTTTGGCTCCTGGCAGCATCAGGTTGTGTGTGCTGCCCAGGCTGGCTGGGAGAGCACAGGTAGCCTGAGGGAAAGGGGGGGCAGGACAGGGCACCGTGGCTTTCTGCCCATATCTTGAAGTTATGGACACAGTCCCTGGAACATGCACTTTCCTTGCGCCGTCCTACAGCATTATTGCTACATGCCTGACAGTGCTTTGGAATTATTTTTCTTCAATATCATCTTGTTTTGGGGTTTTTTTAAGAGATTGAATTAAATACGTAATTAAGGGAAATAAATTACTCTCCCTTTTATCAGCAGTTCTAAGGATATTGCTTCCTTGATCTCAGAGACTAGATTTTTTTAAGGATCTGATATAAAGTGAATGAAAATATATCAGATAAATAGTAACCTTCTTTTTGTATTGCATGGTTCAAGTTGTATAACTTGAACTGCTTGTTTTGTATTTTCTTCACTCTCCTTCTCTAGTACCATACCGTGCAGGTATGTCACAAGTTCAAGGCAACTCTACTGTGCTAACTACAAAAACGCTAGCAAAAATAACAGTATATAATTTTGTGATCTGATAATTCAGTCCCTCTTATTATTTTTATGATATATTCTGCCTTTGCTACATGTAGATGTAGCAATCTGGAACTATCCTTGCAGAACCTCTCAGACTCTCAGTAAGTTTTCTCCAGGTATAAGAAAGGAGTACAGCAAAAGCAGTGGACATTATTCTGAGTACTGCCTTTGATCATAATTTCTAATGAGTTGATGAGGGGAATAAAGATCAACTGCAGTAACTTAGCTGGCATTTTTTTTGCTGAACAAAGTAATTAAAGAATTTTTATTGTACACTCAATAAAATCAGTTTATAATAAAGCCGTTTCAATCACTTTTTCTTAGAACACTGAAAACAAACAGCTGAGTTTGAGGATGGCTGGAGTCCAACCATTAATTAAATATAGTAAATTTTTCTTTCTGTTTTATTTCCCCATTTTGTATATTGCTTCTTAATCTCATTCATGGGAGAATTAAAAAGAAATTAGTAACACAACCAAAAAATATCTCAAGCTCTGTTTTTTGAATTATGTAATTAAAATTTTTAGGAATCTTATATGTTTTAGTTTTAAAGAAATTAATGAGTATTTAGGATAATATGACATTTCCACTACATATGCTCCAAGTTATATACTTTATACAGCAGGAAAAGTCTGCTATTTTCAGAGTTTGGTGGCAGCCTTGGCAACCAAACTGGAAATATAGCAACTTCATTATGAATTTAAACATTATTTTTTAAGCATACATAAGATCACTCTTGTGTTTTGCATTAATCTGCCTTTGTATTAGCATTAGTTATTTACAAAATGATCAATAAAGAGTTAGGCCCCTTTCATCATAGTGTTACAAATAACATTATGGGAATACACTGTTGAAACCTAGGCTTGACAGAGTGGGAAATAAGGCTCCTGACAGAGACACTGACCAGTCTCTAGTCCCTGCCCAAAGCTTTGCTGTGGGGTTTGAGCAGATTGCTCAGGGCTTCACCCAGTCAGAACATTAAACCTCAAAAGGTGGAGTCCCTGCTCCACTGCTGGACTCTCCTCATGGGCCCAGCTCTCCTTACCTCCAGCCTGAGGCTCTGGCCTTCCTGCTATGCATACACTGCTGTTAAGAGCTCAGCTGCATCTCCTCCATCCCCTCCTGCTGGTGCTGGGGGTACTGGTAAACATGGTTTGTTTCATTGCCTTGCTCTCTGGTCTTTGGACTTCAACTTCTGTGTTAACTTCTCTCACCATTACCTTCATCAGTCTTACTTGAATTCAGAACCCTATCAGTGTAAAGTAAACACTGAATTAATGAAATCTTCATGGAATTATGTTTGGTCATAGGTAAGCCAGCCTAATAGATAAATCGGGGGCTATTGACTCCCCTTATTCAGGACTGCAGTTATATTTATGAGCTGACTTCCTAAAGGTGTACTGTGATGAAATACTTCAAAGTAGTAGAAGGCAAAGAGTAAGGAGTCTTTATCCCTGGTCTCTTCAAAGGGGCATGTCAAATGCAGGAGAAATATGTTTGAGCTGTACTGCTGCCATTGCCCTTATAGTGAGCAAAGGGAAGTAAAGCGAAGCACGAGTGGAAGGAGTATGCCCTCCAGCATTTTGCCAACCTGGTTAAAATTAGCTATGTAACTGTCTTCACAGGTAGCTCATTAAAATGTGATAATTAAAAATATATTCAGTCTTGGAACCCCTCAGTGTCAGTATTCTAGACGGAGTGTGGTTCTACTCTTAAGCACAATCTCTACCTAAGCTGCTTGCAGCCTCACTAGGCTTTTGGCTTTGTGCCTTCAATTAGTTTGGAAGTAGGTTTATTTCAGAGATCTCCAGCACAAGTTAAGTGGCTGCATCTAGTTGTTGTTAGCTACAATTGCAGAGAAATAACTCAAGAAGAAAAGCCCAGTTGAGCAGACAAAGGAAATGTTATCTGTCACATTGTGCAGTATTTGTGGAATGTGTTTACTGCAGAAACCACACTCAGTGCATTTTTGTGTGTGATACTGAGCTAGTAAGCAAGTTAAATGATAGCCAACTTCTGCCTTCAACTGCAATTTGGAATTAAACAAGGAAATTAATTACCATTTCCAAGAAATCATTGATGTTTGAATTATGCAAGAGTACAAGCCTGTCTGAAATTGCAACCAAATTGTCTTCCATCAAACTTTTTGCAAGTGGTAGAGGAAGGTCTCTACAGTGTTAAAGCTCACTTAAACAAACAACTGCCTTTCTCTTATTAAAAACTCTGTGGGAAGAGTTTTGGGGAGTGGAGTTTTTCACTGCACTTTGGAAATTTTGTCCTGGACATTGCTGAGTTCAAGCCTAATAAGCATATAACAAGTCTCCAGGAAAAAAAATTTGCAGTTTACTGAAACTAAGAAGTCAATCTTCATACATTAGATGTAATGGTAACACCGAGTAAAAGGCAGAGAAGAAATGAACTTTGAAATGAGAGCTGAACATCAGTAAAAAAACTCGGAAAGGTGTAATGTGACTGTTGAAGAAATTAATTGAAAACCTGGAGATTTTTGGAAAAAAAAACACTTTATGCATGAAATGCAATAATAGCATCTTGAGTAAAAAGAAAAAAAAAAGAGTTTTGAAATCAGAGCTGAAGTTCTAATATCCTTGTTTGTGATTGCTCTAGAAATTAATTCAAAACCTAGATAATTATTTGCCACCACATTCTAGAAAATTAACTTGCTCTAGAAAATTAACTATTGCTGGAGTAATTTACAGAAAGAAAATAGATTTTGAAACATCTAGGGCCCAAGGTATTCTTATTCTGTGATTTGTAGCATTATATTACGAAGTGTCATCTTCAAGTTGCGGTGCAGAGGGAACAGAACTTGGTGTAACTGTTCCATTAGGGCAAACTCTGAGGTCAGATTTGGGGGAAGAGTTAAAAAACATCTGCTCCCCTCACCCAGGAGGATTGGTGTCTAGTTCTACCCAGGTCTGTTAGGTTGGGCTGACCTATCTGTCTGTGTGATCTTAAGACAGTCTACTGACCATCTTTCTGCATCCTCAGTTACAAATACATTTTTAAAATACTACTCTTTGGCAGATGTTTGCAGCATTATTCACTGACTGCTAGGAACAGGTTGACTCAGTGTGATTTTTGCACAGATTTCAGGACACTGAAAGCAAGACCAAAGAGTAAACTATGGCTGGGGAAGAGAGGGAATGCAAATGCTTTCATTCTGAATACTTCAAAATTGTTCTTTTGAAATGCCTCTAAACTAGACTGGCAGACTCATTTGAAAGTTAATCTCATTTGGAATGTCTTAACTAGAAAGACTCTTATTAACTTTTTTTTTTTAATAAACTGGTGAAGCATGATAAAATTGAATTAAAAGAACTGTTCTGTTTTACCAGCAACTTAGGGAAAATGTGAGGAAATAAAGTTGTATGATACTAAGAAATTATTCCTGGGTACTTGGTGTAAGCCCAGTTTGTGCCAATGTGACTCCAATAGAAACACTAAATGACAGCTGTGGGTGGCAATGGCTTCAACCAATGTAGATTCTGCAAGATTCAGCTAATAGAAAATGTCTTCCTGAGGTACTTTTTAATGCATGTGCAAGACGGGTCTCTTCTGGGTTGAGTGTACATTGTGTTAGCACAAAAAGAGCTCCTTCTCCCTACAGCTGTTTCTTTCACTATTCTTGCCACATGCTTTGCAGTCCTGTTATTATTCAAGTGTTGCATTTTCCAGAATTCTTTGCAGAATTTAAACTTTCCTAGAATATTTTACCAGGTTACTACTTTATCTTTGCTGTTCTTGACTTGCACTTTATTCTTTTACTGTTTATACTTGGACCACCAATGTTAGGGGGTTTTTTTACACAGGGGTGGAAGACATTTCAGTGAAAAACTGTTACGGTTACATGTAGCTGTAGCATTCTGATATATTTTCTTTCCAATTAGGTGAAAATGAAATCCTTGAAGCTCTATACAATATTGCAAGGAAGAACAAGATATGGAGGTCCTATATAGGCATGGGTTATTACAACTGCTCGGTGCCTCAGCCCATTGCACGCAACTTGTTGGAGAATGCAGGATGGTAATGTACCACATTTTATTGTTAAATGTATACGTATAAGTACTCATTGGTCCCACAAACCTATTTTTTTTTTTGCTACATCTTTCATATATTTGGTAATTATGTGTATCCTACTGTGTAGGAACTGTGTTGTTCATGCTAAAGCTTGAAATTTACTTTAGAAGATGCATTTTTCTGTAAAATAAGCCATTAGTTTTGTGACTTCTATGTACAGCTCCTATATATTATGAACTAATACAAGATTACATGTTTGCTTTAAAGAATTATATAGACTTACCTCCTAAACGAAAGTATTTATTTCCTAAATTCTTTTCCCTAAATTAAAAACAGCTCCCTCCTCCCCTGGTGTACGCAATTTGGGTGGAGGTAGTTAAATACTACGCAATACTATGGTCATGATTTTCTGATGAGGAAGTAAGAAACTTCTAAGGAAGTACAAAATTCTAAAGTCTGTTCTCTTAGTATTTCAGAGACCTTCAAGGGTTTAAATGTTTATCCAAAAAGTGAGTTCTTGTCTTATCAAATAATTCTTTCGTGAACAGCAGTGACATTGAACTGTCATAATATGATAATTCATTCATGAAAAGGCTGAGAATATTGTACTTGCTTCCGATCATCCAGTTGACATTTTGGTTTCTAAAGAATTGTAACTCAGAAATGATGCAACAGGAAAAGCTAAATTTCATGTGTATTCTCACTTTCCAGCAGACTGAATGTCATCCTGCATTTTCTCATTTAGTTTACAAGTTCCCCTATCACTAAGATCCTTCTTTTATTTTGTATTAAAATGAGTTACTTTACTTTAATTACCTGATTACTGAATATTTTTTTTCAGTAAAATCAGTATTTAAAGGTTTTATATATATTCTAAAAAGCTCAACAATAAAAAACTCCACAACCAATCAAAGGATCATATTACTCAGTGCAAAATGTCATTGTCACTTAAATGTTATGTATTTTTTATACTTTGGGTTGCCATAAAGGGGTCTACATATCTGTAGACCTCTAAGTCTTATTTATGCTAAGATTTGTTGGCTCAATTTGCATCACTGGTAGAAAAGTTGCAGTGTTTGAAGTCAAAGAATCTATGAAGTACATCTATTCACAGTTTTATTTGGCCTTATCCTTGTTCACTTTTTGCAACATACGCAATCTAAATATTTCAGTACAGTACCAGGAAACAAATTATCAGTTGATACAAGCAAAACCAAGAACAGTTAGAAAGTAAGTGGAAAAAAATGAACTGCAGACTTTTCAGTCCTAAAAAGTTATGTAGTGTTAATGAAACAACTGAGAGAGTCTGTCCAGAAATCTGATCTTGCACTGTCCAGTGAAGTCAAACTAGATGGCTAAAAGCTGAACTATTAGGTGGCTAAAGTGAAGGCTAAAATGTTTGTTGGAGAGAAAGTATATATGCGTGTGTGTGTGTGTACTAAAACAGCTATGCAGGCATTATGGAAGCTGTTTAGGAAATCAGACTTCTTATTTCTGCTGAGTGTGTAACACTTTCCATGCTGACACACTTCATATTGCAGCTCCAAGGGAACTACTACTACAAGCTCAAGCTTATTGCTTCTGATCTATTCTGTCTTCCTTTCATAACTTGTGTTTGCTTTGCTTGGCATTTGTTAGAGCAACTAGAAGTCTCCCAAAGTTCACCTTACTTGATTCCTTGCCCCCACACATTAAATGTGTAAGAATACAAACATGTACCAAGGATTCCTGCAGTCTTCACATCTCTAGTGTAAATTATTAAACTTGTTAGTTAGTAACACTCAGAATGTAATGAAAGCATTGCATTCTGAAAATAACTACGTACTATGCAATAATTACTTTTAGAGAGTTTGCTTTTAAATGACTTTAAAAATGTCACTTACATGTAGTATAGATTCAGGTAGAACACAGAATGCAGACTACAGCATTTTAGCATTTTATTTTATTTGAAGTAACTGTAGAGAAGTAGAATTAATTAAAATATGTAGATGCTTAAAAATGCCAAAAAACAATTTTAAAATAAGTGTTTAAGTGTGCTTATATTATAAGAAGTGTCTTTATTTATGGAACTGTTAAGCTTTGTAGTAGTTTGTGGCAGTACTGGAATTCAAGATTTCTTGGATGATTTTTTTCCATCTTTCTGAAATTGATTTGTTTTAGTTCAACTGTGTTGTCCATTCAAAACCATGACATCAAAATCATAACGCTTCATTAATTTTGTTTTGTAAGACAGTGTACTTTCCCACCTTTGTGGAGCAGCAGTTCTCTAATGCATTTCAATTAATCACAATTTTTTATTTTTTGTTAGTCTAATTCGAGTTCCTGCTGGAAATTAAAATACAAGAAATGGCCCTTAGGTGAAATAAAATGAGAAAGCACAGTTGTAAAACTTCAGGTACAGAGAAGTTTCTTCTACTAATCAATAAAAGTCATTGCTCATGAAAAGGCATTTGGAATAATTCCTTTTATTGGTGAGAACTGAGTGGGCAGGGGGACCATACAGAAAAGAAATCTTAATACTCCCAGACTGAAAGTTTATCTGGCAAACTGAACTCCAGGTTTAGCTGCTGTGGAGGAAAAAAAGCCCTACTACTGGGATTAGCAAGGTTACATGCAGCCTGGGACATGGTCTCACTTGTGAACTATGCAGTCATGTGATAATAATTAATTTGGTGCTAGAAATGGCCAAAAATGAGAAAAAAACCTACAGGTTTTGGGAAAAATCATCAAGATTCATGTACTTTATACACAGTTAACAGCTTCTGTTACTGTTACTGTTAAATTGCTTTCTGTTACTGTAGTGAATAGTGTACGTGAATAATTCAAGCAGATGTTTCATTTAATTAGACAGTAAATACATTAGCATTATATATTACACTTTGAGTTCAGATATTGAATATGTCCTTCTTCCAGCTTTTTCTCTTCAGGACTTTTTCCTACTTTCTCTCCCACCTTACTATTTTGTTGCTTCTCTAATCCTGCTCAATACCAAGTTCTCCAGCTTGTTTTTAAAAGATCTTTGGTCTTTACCTTTTATTGACTTCACATGACTTGAGCTTCCAAATTCCGAAGTCTTTCTGGAGAAAGCTTATACCTTCATTTTGTTTACAAAAGTCTAAGACTTACTACTGCCCTTTTAGGGAAACAAGCTGCTGTTTTCTTTCATCACTAGAAAACAGAGGCCACAAGTGTTTGCACTTACCACTTGTTTCTGGCTGCTACTCTAAATTCAATCTAGCGTAAAGTCTGTCCTGAACTACTAATCCAGTGCCCAAATTTCCAGCAGAGAGGAGAGTGTGACCTCTGTTTTTGCCTTTCATCCCTGGACCCATGCTGCTTTGTTTTCTGGACTGTTACAGTGGAGTGTGTCCCTTAGATTCTTGTGTTTTTGAAGGAGTTGCTTATATTGCATTACTCTTTTGTTCACCAAATGACAACAGATAAAACTTACATCAGTCTGACTTCCCTCCACTAACATATATGGAAACTGTTATTTCACAATGAGTTGCATACTTCTGAGCTTGATTCTGTGAAATGCCAAGTCCTTTTCCTCTTAAAAGAGTGGAGAAGACTTGGTAAATAGAGATCTTCAGAAACAGTATTGAAAAGTCGTGGCAATATCTAGATATGATGAACAAAACATTCTCCTTCTAATATTGTGACTTGATTTAATTCTTCCATACTCAGCGTCTACTTACTCTGTCCCTCTCCATAATGCCCTCACACCTCTGTTTAAAAGTAATTTCTCTTTTCAAAATGGAGAAACAGAATTCTTGTCCTGTAAGAAGTTAAGTCAACACCAGAAGGTAAAAATTACAACGTTTAAACATAACTGTATTCTAACAAATTTCCATATTAATGAATTACACTATACTATTTATTTTTTCTGTGATACAGTTCAGATATATTTTGCCGTAACTTTGTTACACATTTATTTTCTTAGACCCAAACTCAGAACTTTCTTCCTACAGGGTTACCCAGTATACTCCTTACCAGCCAGAGGTGTCCCAGGGCAGGCTGGAGAGCCTCCTAAATTACCAGACTATGGTGTGTGATATCACAGGAATGGATGTGGCTAACGCCTCTTTGCTGGATGAAGGGACAGCTGCTGCAGAAGCCATGCAATTATGTCACAGGTACTGTGTTTAAATGTATGGTTAAATCTCAACAGAAAGTAATTTTGGAATTTGAAGGCATCTATCCCTGTGTAGGCAATGGATTGAAGTTGAGTGGCCTTCTTACTGTGAGCAGTTCACTAAAGTCCATGTTGACATGCCCTCAGAGAAGTTCCTAGTGTTGATGCAAATGTTTAACTCAGACATTTAAGGCCTTCAGAAAACTAAGGACATAGGAGAAATTCTAGAGGAAGGGAGACTCACCCTTGTTGGAGGAAGGTTGGGCTAGAGAACACTTAAGCAAGCTGGACTTACACAGGTCTTCATGTGCTGCACCCGTGGCTGCTGAGGGAGCCTCCTGATACCAATAGGAGGCTGCCCTTGATTGTGTCTGAACAATCACAGTGACTGGGAGAGGTGCCTCAGCAGTGGAGCAAAGCAAATGACACTCCTGTCTCCAGGAAGGGAGAAAAGAAGATATAGGGAACTACCAGCCAGTCAGCCTCATCTTGATCCCTCAGTGATGATGGAACAACTGCTAGCCCTGAAGACCATTTCCAGACATGTGAAGGACAAGAAGGGGATAAGGAGTCACGAGCATGAATTAACACATGGGGAGGTCATGTTTGACCAACCTGATGACTTTCTACAGTTGAGTGACTGGCTTGAGAGGGAAGGGGAGGAGAAAGCAGTGGGTCTCCCTTAAATTTCCACAGAGAAACTAAAAATTTGGATGAGGTTCCCACCTCATCCAAAGGTGAGGGATAGAGGGAAAACTGCCTGAATGTTGACCCAGGGGATGCTTGTCAGTGACATGAACTTTAGGTGGAGGACAGTTATTATAAGCCATATATATTATATAAGGGCAACACTGGGTCCAATTAATGATCTGCATGATGGGGCAGACCGTATCCTCAGCAAACTTGCTGATGATGCAGAACTTGATGATGCAGGACTTGGACAGGCTGGAGAAAATGGGTTAACAGGAACCTTGTGATGGTCAACAAAGGGAAGTGCGAAGTCCTGCAGCTGGGGGAGAAGTAATCCCAGGCATATGGGGTACGTGATGGGGTCTGGCAGGCTGGAAAGCAGCTTTTCTGAAAAGGCCTTTGTAGGGTTTGGGTGACACCAAATCGAGCACAATCCAGTGGTGTGTACTTACTTGTGGCCAATAGGCAAACAATCTCCTGGGCTGCACTGGAAGGAGGAGTTCTACCAGGACTCCCTCCCAGGGAGGGATCCCTCCCTCTCACCCTGATGAGTCCTCATCCCACAGTGCTGTCCCCATATCTCCTGTACAACAGAGACATGGACATACTGGAAAGAGTCTAGTTGCCCTGCCTGGGGTACCAGCCCAGCTACTGGCACCCAGACACACACTTGATCCCACTGATACCACCACAGACACAAGGGCCCCTCTTGGTTGATGTGCTGCTCCTGTTGCTGGCACTCACTCCATTCCACTCCCTCCAGTCATTTCAATTACTGCACTATGGAAATGTGGATCCTATGTGGTCTGACTCCAGTGGCTCTCACACACACACACACACACACACAGAGCATATAGAGTCCCCTTACCCATGAAAGGAATCAGAAAGGCCTTTAACAAGAAGAGAGGACAGACTTCACTAGGTAGGTGCAAGAGATTCAGCAGCCAGCTGTGGTTGTGACTGTCCCAGTTTATCCCCTTACTCCGCTATTTTGCTACAATGATTGCTCCAGAATCACTTGGCTGTATTATTTTCCCCTAAACATGTCTAAATAAGACGTGTTTGCGATCCCCAAATACTTTTCTCGTGCATCCCATCATGTCTACTTGCCAAGCTGGGGGAGGCACTCAGATGGTGTGCCTGTTTGTGTTAATTAATTAATTAGAGTTCCCACCTGCCCCGTGGGCTCTTTGCTCCTCTGTTGGGCTGATTTTCCCTGAGAAGCACCTGGGAGCAGCAGGGACAGGGTGTTATCTGGGCTCCCCCACCTGCCGTTGCCTCTCTGTGGGGCGTGCACAGGACCTTTTATCGCATAATCTAACAGACTGGGCCATGAAGGTTGAAGATGTGCATTATCTTTTCCCATCAGTGATAAAAAGAAGCTTTCAAAAAGTGTGGAGTACCTTATTCTAAGATGCTAAAAGTGAAGCTGTTATTGGTATATCCAAATCTACTTTCATGGATGCCTGTTGTAGGGCCATGTGAAAGGGATTTGCAAATCAAACGAAATATGAGAAATGATTGAAGGTCACTGCAGAACTATGTATCAGGAAGGTGATTACACAGCAGAGACTGTGTAATCATAGTTTTGTATGTGTAAAATTTGTTTTCTAACTATTCACTACTTCAAGGCCTCAGTGTGACATAAAATTCTGCTTATCAGAGAAAACTAGAGAATTGTCTTACCAGAATCATAGAATGGTTTGGGTTGGAAGGGACCTTAAAGATCATCTAGTTCTATCCCCACTGCTGTGAGCAGGGACCCATCTTCTTCATCTCACTTTACCTATTTGTATGACTCATGTTTTTTTTTTATCCAGGGCAATATTGAAAAATGTGTATTAAAGACCATGGAATACAGTTGTATTCCTTTAAAAGATTGTGTGTGGAGCCATTCCCATGGCTTTTGAAATTAGCTCCCTGCTCTGTTTCATAATCTGTTTTAATTTTTGTCATGTGTGATTTGAGTGTCTGAAGTGAACTTTCTTAATGTAAATGTGCCAGAAGCATCATTCAATCTTATACTTAATCTGTAAATTAATCTAATTTTCAACTGCCTTTTTACATAGGAAAACTCTCTTCTAGAAAATAAGTTAATTTATTTTCATGAAAAACAATATATTATTGATGTGTAAACCTTTTTCTTTTTTTTAACAGACACAACAAAAGGAGAAAGTTCTATGTAGATGCCCGATGCCACCCTCAAACTATAGCAGTGGTCCAAACTAGAGCAAAGTAATATTTTACTCCATTTTCCACCATATCTATTTCCTTACACTGAATCATTTTCCATCTGTGCCTTTTTGCCATATACCTAACATTTCTGGCCTGTGCTTTCCTCACAAACTAAAAGCAGAAGTTTGTTATCATTTTGGCATTACTTCTAGTTCAAATACAACTGCAAAGTAATTAAAGCTGTTTAAAAGAAACTAACCATATAATAAAAATAAAATATTTAATTTTTCCTTTAAATTATTGCAGAACTATATGCGTTTGACTGTTGAATTCAGTCTGGTCTTTTTTTTTTTACTAGGAAGCAAGTATCTTAAGCATTTTCTGTTTGCTTTGCTCTGTATTTCTGATGGTGATATTGAATGCAATTCTTCTTTAGTATTATATACCATGACATGAACCTTTCTCAGGGTTTAGCACTGCAAAGCTGTTCAACTCTCTGTATGTTATAGAAAAGAATCATGTATGAGTCCATGAAAACATCTTATTAAGTAACACTCCAAGACTGGAAGTGGTTTGAATATTTTACCTTCTGCACGTTTTTGTTTCCAGTTATACAGGTGTTATTACTGAGCTCAAATTACCCCATGAGATGGATTTCAGTGGGAAGGATGTCAGTGGAGTGTTATTTCAGTATCCAGACACTGAAGGGAAGATCGAAGACTTCTCTGAACTTGTTGAAAGAGCTCATCAGAATGGGGTAAATTTTATTGGTCACACAGACATCAATCTGACACATCAAACAGCCATACTCATAGAAACTAAGTGTTAATGAGATACCATCCTGAGATGGTACATGCAATTCATAATCATTACAACCATTGCACTTCAGCTCCATGCAAGTGATGTGGAACTGTTTGAAACTAAATTTAAAAACCCAGCTCCCATGTAAACTCCATTCCTTTAGAAGAGAGGCTGACTGCTTTGTGCATTTCTGTTCTCAGACTCTCGCCTGCTGTGCTACTGACCTTCTGGCCCTCTGTATTCTGAAGCCTCCTGGAGAGTTTGGGGTAGATGTTGTCCTGGGTAACTCCCAGAGGTTTGGCGTCCCACTGGGCTATGGGGGACCCCACGCAGCATTCTTTGCTGTCAAGGAAAATCTAGTGAGAATGATGCCGGGCAGAATGGTGGGTGTCACAAGGTAAGGGCTCCCTCTGCCATTAAGTGAAGATTGAAGTCACAGAGTCATAAAACGCTTAAGGTTAGAAGAACCTTCAAGCTCATCAAGTCCAACTATCAACCTACCACAGTGTTCACCACTAAACCATGTCCTCTAGTGCCATATCCACAATTTTTTTGAACACTTCCAGGGATGGTGAAGCTGTCACTTCCCTGGGCAGCCTGTTCCAATGCTTTAAAACTCTTTCTTTGAAAATCTTTTACTTGATATCCTGTCTAAAGCCTCCCCTCAGACATCCTAGTAATGCATAAGAAGCCATAAAAAACACCCTATGACCATCTTGTGCAGCATTTGTGAACAACAGGTGACTGTGGTGTTGTACTGAACATCCTATTTTTTTTAAAACTGTGAAACTGAAAGTTGCCTTCAGTTTTGAGGAAGAATTCCATTTCCATCCTTCAAGAATTCCATTTGTGTGGAACTATCTATAGTTCTTGTGGCATTGTGGGATGAAGAGATAACCAAATGCAGAGTGGATTCATTGTGATGGCAGGAGGTTTTGCAAGCTAACTTACTCCACATATTCTGTACTGACTTTTTCTCTGCCATCCAATCTTATAAATGGAAAGAAGTAGAAAATTCAGTAAATCTCCAAAATAATCTAGAAGGAATTTAATCTAGTTCAAATTATAGTTATGCTTAAACAAAGCAGAGAAATAGTGTGCAAAATCTGCTTCTAATAGTTGCTGATGGTGATGTAGTGTGTATTTTGACAGGATGTCTAACTACTAATAATTGAAATGCAAAGTAATTGTCACTAGGAATACTGCATTTGTCACAGAGGCTATCCAGAAGTACTTCAGTAACCAAAATAACTAAAACATTCACAGTTATCAATAAGCTTAGGAGTATTTAATTTCTATTATTTTTCAGTTAAAATAGCTGCAATAATCTGTGTCATTTTAAGGCAAATACCAAATTTCTTGTAGTTTGCTTAGAATTTCACTGTGTGCTTTACCTGACCAGCCATGATGTAAACAGAAATCTAGAGGTGCTTTAGTCTTGCTCTGTTTGGTATTGCAACTGTTCTGACTTATGCTTTGTTCTCTCCAGCACCCTTCTGTCTCTGAGGATAGATAGCTAGTTTCAGGTTAGCATGCATAAAATCCTGTGTCATAAATAACTGTAATTTTAAAGTAACAGAAGCAACATTTTCACTTGTGGCTTAGAGATGCAAGTGGGAAGGAAGTGTACCGGCTTGCTTTACAAACGCGAGAGCAGCATATCAGGAGGGATAAAGCTACCAGCAACATCTGCACAGCACAGGTAACTTACACTTTATTTTCAGTGCTAGAAAGGAGTAAGTTGAACAATGAGTTACTTATACTTTAGAAAGATTTTAGTAGAAAAATGAAGGATATAGAAATATTCTGGTCTTTGTTCATTTGTTTGAGTCCTTCGAATAATGGGGTCTGCTTGAAAAGAGAGTTTTACTATCTGTTTCCTTACTGGAATTTTGAATTCTTGTAGTGTCATGAATCTGTCTTGTAGCATAAACACCACTGAGTAGTGCTCTGTTTGTTATAAACAAGACAGAACTCTTCATAAAGTAGAAGGGAATTCCAATAGTCTGAAATTCCCAACTCAAGGCAGAAGAAAGAAACTTTTAATTTGTAAAACTAGTTACTCAAATTGTCACAACTTATATTTTTGTCTATGTGATTTGATGCAAGAATATTACATCACCAAAGCAATATCTTTACAGGAAAACACCATGATTAAATGACCAAGTATCCAAAACAGTTATCTTCAACATACTTCCACAGACCTCCAGTCAGCCAGAGTCACAACTTTTTTTTCTCCTATCATTGCCTTCCTCCTGCTCTTAATGTTGTGACAGATTTTGAGGAGAGATAATTATTGACGCAAGTCTAACTACTTAGTTTTCAGGAGATACTCTATATTTTTTTGGTACTGATCCTAAATGATGGGTACCTGTGAGACTAGCTTGACTTTAAAGTCTTCAAACATCTTTGTTGCAGTAGCTGAATTTAAGTACATGTTAATTGCTGAAACAATTACATTTCAAACAGCATTGAATGCATAATCAGTCCTTAAAGTTTCACAAAAGCATTTTGCCTTTCCCTCCTTTTATTTTGTAGGCAAAACATGAGTAGTTATAACATCAGCTGAAGATATGTGGTTTTCTCTGGGTGCTAAAGAAGCTTTCCACTAAACTTACATGAAGTAGTCTTTGCTCCCAATAACAATGTCATAAACTGTGTTTGGATCCTAGGCTCTTCTGGCCAATATGTCAGCCATGTTTGGTATATACCATGGGTCTGATGGCCTGAGGCAGATTGCAAGACGAGTACACAATGCTGCCCTAATCTTGGCTGAAGGTGCGTACTTAATGTTTACAGAAACTGTTCTAAAATCATTGCCCTTTAAATAACACATCTTAAATAAACTTACAGGGTGGGGGCAGGGGTGTCTGTCTGATGTGTGTTCTCTCAACTTGAGAGAGGCCATCTGAATACAAAATTCACAGCTGATGTTTTTTGTGTAGTTCTGGTAATGACATCCAAGTATCTTATCATAGATGTCTGCGTGATAAGAACTTGCAGGCATTGCTTCTGTTTTCTTGGGAAACTAGCAAAAGTCTAGAGTGAGTCCCTAGATGGTACTGTTGAACTGCTGTTTGCCAGCATCTACTTCTTTTGATAGACCATCCTAGTTTACGCACAGGAATCTGTACAGAGTATAAATAATATAGCAAAGGAAGGTAATAAATTATATTAAAGCAATAGAAACATTTCAGTTAAATTGGGTGGAGTATCATACCTGCTACAAACATTGAAATCCCAAAGCTTAACAGCTGAAGAAAAGCACAAAATCTGTAGCAGAAAATAATGATTGCATCTGGGCTATGTGGTCTGGTAGGGTTTTTTTTCACTGATAATACTACCATTGCTGTCAGAAGGAGCTATACAAAACCGGAATGTTTGGAACCAAGGGATTACTGTAAGAAACATCCATACTTTATTTGCCAGTTTAGCCAGAAGACCTCTTGCTACTGCAAAAAAACCTGAGACTGAACTTTGTTATGGCAAGCTCTGTGACAGTTCATATCCATTAATATCTTTCCAATCTTACTATTTTGTCCTTATTGCATTCATATTCCAACTCTGCTGCTGTATATATGTCATATTTGATATATCAGAATTACCTTCCCTAGACTCAGTCTGATTATTACTTAGGTTAGAATCTGATTTAGTTGCAGTTCATACACAGTAACATTTCAATTAGAAGATGGTGATTTTGCTGCTCTTTACACAAGGGGCGTATTTTGCTTTATTATGTAAAAGCATTTATTTATGAGATACATAGTGTTGTTCTGCAACTGCCGCCTGAGCAAACAATACAGTGTGCATGTAATAGAATTAACTTACTGTTTTTTATAGGTCTCAGGCGAGCTGGTCATAAACTACATCATGATCTGTTCTTTGATACCTTGACGATCACGTGTGGATGCTCAGTCAAAGAGGTTTTGGACAGGGCAGCTCTTAGAAAGATAAATTTTCGGATTTATAGTGATGGCAGAGTAAGCAACTTTCTAAACCTTTGATAAATTCAGAAATTTTGTAGTATGACATTTTCTTCATTAAGTTTCTAATCATTACATGTGCTAAACAGAACAAAATTATATAAGATCTTGTCATTTGCTCAGATACATCCATCAATTATAAAGATAATATAAAGAATGAACTTGTTAAGTGATGCACTGGACTTCCAGAAATAATGATTGTGTTTTCATTTTATGCCAATTAAAAGGATTATCTAATTTTTTCATGTTAAATATGCCACTAAGGGGTAGAGTGGAGACACTCTAAAATTTAATGATGAAATACAAGGTCAAGAATTCAGGTCCTATGGCAGTGTTTGAAGGCAGACTGAAATCTAAACCACATTTTGGTTGGCACTAAGGAGTCTTCACAAACCATAGTATGTTCTGTAAATTGGAATAGGGGGAAGGGGTGTCACAGGAAAATGGCAATTTTCCTCTTAAGTAGAAAACACTAAGAAACGCTAGAAAGGAGGTCATGAGTCTCAAAGCTTCTGAGCCATCTGGCTTGGATGGTTTAGGAGGGTAAAGGAAGGAATTGGAAAATGTTATATAAATAAAATAAATTTATGTATCATAAATACCTATAAATATGTATGTTTCCATATTGTTGGGTAGATTGATTTTTTTTTTTTCCTCTTGTGTTTCTGGAAAGCTTTTCTTGACCAAAACAAATGTATTATGTCTCTAGAATAAACAGCTTTGAGTAATTACTGGTGCTTTTATCCATAGCTTGGAGTATCACTTGATGAAACTGTAAATGAGAAAGATCTAGATGACATACTATGGATTTTTGGTTGCGAGTCTTCTTCTGTAAGTACATAATAGGTCATGTGGATTAAATTATCTGAATGTGTCAAGAGTTTAATGAAAACCGGAACTTGTATAGTGGGTTTCTATATGATGACCATTTGTTAAATATAAAGAATTTCGGATATTTTCTTAAATAAAGAGGTAGTTTTAAATAAATGATTTATAGAATGCCATTTTCTGGTTGCTACACTTAGTTCTTTTGGTCAGCTTTGACATCTTGCATTTAGGTGCATTTACTTCTTCTGTGATGGTTAGGACATGGGGTCAGTT
>WBNO01021941.1:0-38797 GCA_013400575.1 Peucedramus taeniatus
AATCCACTATTCCTCTCAACTGTAACATGCAGTCCTCAGCTTCTGAGATCACTCAGCAGAGCAAGCAGAGAGAATGTTCCGTGCAGTCTCTACTGGCAGTCACAGACTGGCTTTTAATGTAGATATAAAACTATGTTTCTTATTCTAAATAATCAAATATAGGTCAACAAAATGGGCCATAATCACTTTTTTTTTTCTTCAGGGACCGATAGGACCTGCTGGACCCAAAGGAGAACTTGGCTTCCCAGGACGTCCAGTATGTATTATGCTCTCAAGTGGGATAAAGATATGAAAGCTTACTTCTGCCACATACTAAATTATTTCTACTTATTTCAGGGCCGTCCAGGACTGAATGGACTGAGAGGTGTGAAAGGGGATCGAGGTGAAGCATTTAATGTAAGTCTTTTATATTTCAATTATTTGAAAAATGAAATCTGTTAAAATCTGGTCTGATTTATACTGATTCCTTTCAAATGATGGTTGGACTAAAAACCTGAAATATTCTAGAAATATTTGTGTTTCTACTACTTTTCCTATCTAGCAGCCACTGAAAAAGTCAGCTTCTGGGTCTGTCCGGGCAGTTCTTGCAGATACACATAGTTGTGTCAGCTCCCAGGTGTAACAGTCATGTGTGTCTCTTGGGGGTTGGATCTGTTTCTTTTGTGTTCGTGGAATTTTTTCCTGGTGGTTTGCCAGATAACCAATTGCTGGGTACTTATGGGTACTTGACTGAAACAAAAGGGGGCAGCAGGTTTTTCCTGGGGAACAGCAGTGGAACAGGACAGTTTGGTCCGATGGCATCTTCCAAAAGGACATTGGAGCACCAGAGGACAACCCTGTTTTGTTTTCCACTGGATTTCTTCCCGGAGGAAGACTGGACTCATCTCATCACCACTGGACTTTTCTACAGGACCATCTCCACTCCACAGAACTGCATCTATTACTCCAGGAGGATTTCATCTGAACTGCTTTTAACACCCTGACGCCCAGGGTGTCAGGTCACATCCCTGACTCTGTCAGGGTTTTTCTAGGGTTTTGTTTGTTTTGTTTTGCTTGTCTCTTGGTGCTATTACATTTGTATTTTCCTTTTTTTTTTTTTTGTTTAATATTCCTAGTAAAGAACTGCTATTCTTATTCCCAAATCTCTGCCTGAGAGCCTCCAATTGCAAAATTATAATAATCTGAGGGAGGGGGTTTACGTTCTCTATTCAAAGGGAGATTCCAGCTTTTGCTGGTAGATACCTGTCTTTCAAACCAGGACAGTGTCATTTGCTGCTACCATAGCAGCTTCAAATAACAAAGAATTTGGAAGATTTATATATATGTCAAGGACTTCCTGATCCAGGCCACCAGTGTGACCTCTAAAGTGTGATGTGAAGACACTCCCACAGGCTCTGAGCTTTCTAGCCCAGGTACAAACTGCACTCGAGCATTTGATAAATGTTATGGATTAATTCATGTTCCTATGAAATATAGAAAGGATTGTGAAATAACTTATATTCATAAAAAGGTTGTGCATATATGAAAAAATCTCTAAAAGTTTAAACCTACAAGCAGCGGCTGGGGAAGATTGCGTCACAGAATTANTCAAACCAGAGTTCACCCAGCGCCAATCCCAGGCTTGGCATTGTCTCTTTAATTGTAGCTATCAAAATTGTATCTTGATCGCAAAATAAAATCTCAAATTTTTGATTATTAATTCGGCCGAATCACTGATTTACCTATAAAAAGCACATCACAGGGAAGTGGTATAACCTTACTAACAAGGAGATACTCACTAATACCTGGTACCTGCTTTGGTTGCCATGTACATGTATCTAAAACAATGACCTCTGCACAGATGACAGCATATTCATGCTCAACTACAACCTGTAATTGTGGAATGACAAGTGATGAACCAAGCTCCTACTGCTGCAAGTCTGTTCTCATGAAAAGATTTCAGACAAGCTGTTTCATGACAAACATTGAAACTGGACCACACAACAACTAGCACTGCTGAGCATAAACAATAAGCTTCACAGTAGCAGAGTCATTTGTGTGGTTGTTCTGATGTCATGCAACAGTCTGTGCTAGGAAAATTGGTATCCATGCCACAACAGCAGCTAATGGTATTTCATCTCCATCAGAGATAATGCTGAAAAAAATTACAAGGGTATGTCACTGTGTTAGCATTAAGTCAGTATCGCTGTATTTCAGTAGAGCAATTTTTGTAAATGGATTCTGTTGTAGGAAGCCCCTGGTCCCAGGTCATCCAAAAGAAAAAAAAAAATGGCACGGCACAATTGTCTTGTCTATCTAGACAATAAATATAAGTGAGATGGTATTGCTTTATGTGAGTAGCAGGGAGATTGAGAATTGGTAAATATATTCACAGAATTAGTAAGTATTTAGATATCTCCACAGTAAAAAAAGACCAGGTACTAAATGTAGCTTACACCCCTAGAAGAAGGTATAAATAGAAATATACTTCCTTGAAAGTGAAAACAGACGACAAATTCGAATTGGAAGAAAATGATAGGAAAAATTACTGCCCACTGACAGAAAATATAAGAGTAGATTTTCCTTTCCTCCATATCTTAAAAAAATATTAAAGTTCATTTTCTGGATTGTCTGCCTTAACCACACAAAAGCTATTGTAACAATTTTAACTAGGTGAAGTACATCAGGCTGACAGGTTAAAGCAAACAAGCAAACAAAAGAGGCTGCATGTTCTGGTAGTCCTTCCTGGAGTTCTCAGGGAAGATGAAATCTAATGGATCTCTAATTATTGATGAGATTATATATGTCACCATACAGAAAATTGCATTGATGTGGACTGAAAGGTGAACACAGCTTTGTGCCAAGTTTTAAAATTGCAGAGTTAAGAGCTGACATACATTTTTTTGTAAAAGGCAGTCATGCCTCCAGTCTAGCAGGGTTTCTCAGGGTTGCCAATTAGCATGTATGTATCTGACTGGCACTTGAAAATTTATGAATTGTACTAGTCTTGAGAGATCTAGATCAGTGTAGAATACCTAATTTTCCTTGGATGAGAGATACACTGTCTTTTGTTTTGTTTCAATACGCAGTGCTTCAGGTGTTCCAGTTTGCAGTTGGGGTTTATTTTTTGTCTAATATCTTCCTTCTTTCACTTTCTCTTACCAGGGCCTTCCTGGCTTGCCTGGGCCCCCAGGGCCCCCCGGACCTCCAGGATGCATACTTTATATCAAAGGAGTAAGTACAACTGAGGATCAGTGACTGGTTTGTAGCAGAAACGTGCTGCTCTAGAAGCAGTCTGCAAAAGAGAACATCAAAACTGGTTTCGGTCTACACAGTTCACTGTGGGTGACCTTGCTTGTGTGCAGAAAAAAAAGCTCTCTTAACTGATGCCACTGTCATGGAAGAGTTTTGCCCCCATGGCCCCACTGAGAGAGACATGATGACAGAGCTGGCAGCAATCTGGGCTTTCTTCTAGGGAGGTAGTGGTTTTGTTTCTAGGCTTAGCCTCATCATGACTGTTAGATTTATATGGTGTGTTACATGCTGTATCATACCTACGCCCATTAAAGTAATTTCCCTCCTGTTTTCAATAGACAGTTTTCCCAGTCCCTCCCAGGCCTCATTGCAAAATGCCAGTAAGTGACACATGCAGAATCTGCTCTTAGCAGGATGCATGGCCATGACAGAACATAACCAAAGCAGCTGTACATTTAAACACTATAACCTTGCAGCTTTTCTTCCCCTGCCTTCTGCTTTGCACCAGGGATGTGTTTTACTTGTTCTTCAGGATAACAGATTTTCAAGTGTTTAGCCATATATGAAAACTTAGCCATGTATAAAATATATAACAGAACTAGAAACACTAGACTCTTTTGCTTCAAGTACTCTGATTACTTGTTTTTTTCTAATACTTTTAATGCCTTTCTAAGCTTGTGTTTCCATAGCTAAGGAGTTGCTTTGGGGACCTGAATGTGTATGCATACAGGTACACGTATTTTTTAGATATTTGTATAAATACAGTCCCCATGTTGTTATGTCTTTAGCTGTTTTTAATTTTCCTGTCCAAAATAAGATTTGTTATGTGTTTCATTGTTGCTAGAAAGATGCATCAGAAAAGAAAGACCACGTTCTTTATTTGACCCTCAAATGCACTCTGTTCACATAGAATTGCAGCAGGTGAAGATCTGCCCCTCCTTTTCAAAGAGTATGACAAAGCCGTCATTACCTTCAAAGGACCTGCAGTTTCACATATAGTATGAAAAGATTACAGAAATTGCATCCTAGAATGACTGGTGAACATAGTTTAGTCCTGGAAGTATTTTCCCAAGGGCAATATCCTACTGTTAAGCTGTGGGGTATGTATTTGGAAAGGATTCCATCTTTGGGAGCCACATTCCACCCCTGAATATTGTAGAGTTATATTTTTCTGTTAAACAGTATATCTCCGAATAATAGTGTGCCCTCTCCTCCAATTTGCATTCCAGTTCTTTTTTGCTGATTTTAGAGGAACAGCTCTTGACTTCCTCTATGCTAGATGTATTGATACTCATCATCACCCTAACCGTACTGCTGAAAAAAGTTATATGCCAACTTGTGGTCTTTTTGAGAATTAATGATAAATAGCCATTACTCTATGGTAATTTACCATTTCTGCAGTTTTGGCCTACCACCTTCACACATCATTTTTTACCTCTTTGAATTTCTCCCTTAAATCTTCTCACTCCCATTGTGTAACACTGTAGTACATTGATAACATATGTCCATAATCACATATGTATTTGTCAGCCTCACCTCTGAAACCTGACTGGATGAGGCCCTGAACAACCAGCTGTAATTGATCCTCCTTTGGGCTAGACAACCTTCAGAGATGCCTTTCAGCCTCAACTCTGTTCTGATTCTCTGTGGAATTATTCAAACAAAACAAGCCTATTTTCTCTGAATTTTACATAATAATAGCCTCTTATTGGGAAGGTTACAATCAGTGAAAAATAGCAGTAACTTTACTAGGCACAAGTAATAGAAACTTGTAAACATCTCTTCATGCACCTGAGTGTGCTAGATAGATTTGTCCTACTTCTGTGAGTAATCTCCTAAACCTATCCAAGTTTATAGATAAGTTCATGCCTACATAAATGTCGATGAAGAGCTACAGACTGATCCCCTCCAGTTTTTCTTCATGGGGACTGAACTTCTGAAGTTAATGAAGCTATCCAGTGAGTAAGACTTCTACAGGCTGATACCACCGGATTAGCCATATGCAGCAATTTATACACTTGCTTAGTTTCCTATAAATAGTACTAGAACGTACCAAAATTTCCACACACTTCAGTGCCACATTTCAGTTCCTACATTGTCCCTAATTTAAAGACAGCCACAGAGGTAGGTAGCATGCCCATTGTTACAGGTAGCTGATGACAGAAGAGGATAGACTAGAATAGCTTCTGTCTCCCCACTGTGATTTCAATGCATCTGGGGCACAGGTTAACATCAGGCATAACATAGCCCTGGTCTGATGAAAAGAATTATAAACACAAGCTGTTATCTCACAGTCAAAAATCAAATCCTGCTTCCACACACAGTACTGTAACTTAATAATTGTTCTTGGAGAATGAGTTTTCTGATGCTTCACTGGCATGACTGAGAATAGGATTTGCTGATGCCTCCAAAATGCATGATGCTACTCTTTTGCTGAAAGCATGTTGCATGTCAGAGAGAGCATAATCCTCATAAAAACTTGATCAGCTAATACTCAGACCCTGTCCAACTGGAGATAATCCCAGAGTGTTGTTATAATATTTACTAGCATGCAAACTTGCCAGGCTTTTCAGTCATGTTATAAATGCATTTCCATTGATTAATATGTATGGATCATTTTTAATGCATTTCTTCATCTGAAGGTGAACCCTCCCTATCCTGAAAATCAAGAAGTTCTTAATAACCATGGTGGGTAATTATTTTCTTGAACCTTGGTTCAAATAGGTTCCTTTTTTCATTGTTGTTATTTTTTTTCTTTTTTTGGTTGGGTTTTTCATACTTAAGAGCTTTTTGTTTTTTCTTGGCTATTGAATAACCGGAGGAGGGAAGGGAAGGGAAGGGAAGGGAAGGGAAGGGAAGGGAAGGGAAGGGAAGGGATGTGGTGTGCAACACTCAGTCATAATAGAAGAACAGTTTCTGCGTCTGCTCCAGTGAAATTCACAATTGGAAAAATAGAATAAGGTTTGTTCAGTGGGTCGTAGGCTGGGTGGTTAGGGAAAGGGGAGTAAAATATTGACTTATGAGAGAGAGATTGTCTTGCACACATTTGGGTTGATAAGAGAGGACAGTCAGGCAGTCATTCAATGATCATGAGTGAGACAGGCATAGAGGGATAAGGAACCTAGGAACCGTGTGCCCCACATATATGGAAAAGTCTGTTCCCACTTTCAGTGGTTTGGTTGTCACTGCTACAGTCTCTGCTGTTCTCAAGCTCTTATGAATTTGTGATGCTATTATGTCAGGTGTTAAAGCAAACAGAGATTCCTGGGGACTGCACCGTCCAGCACACTTAAAAGGAGAAAAGGGAGACAGAGGTGCTCCAGGACCACCAGGTATACTAAATCTAATATGTCCTTGACATCCTGTGGATGAATATATGTCTAACTTGAAAAGCAATTCAGCAAGATACTTGGATACTTATCTCTGCAGCCTTACCTGCCTAGATATTTACGTCAGTGCTCATTGATGAACTGACACACAGAACAGCATAGCTCAGAATGTTGTCCAGAATGTCTTCTGAAAAGACAGAGTGCACATTTGTAAGCATTAGGAATGAGTTAAGTACAAGAATAGGTATCAAAATGTAAGTGGCTGGTCACAGATTTTTTTGACATTTTCAAAGGAGGACATCATGGACACTTCCTGAGATATCACTCCGTTGTCAGTCTTTCTGAGCCAATTGTGCTAACATCCAGTGCTTCGCATTTCAGGGTGATACACCTGTGCATTCTGAATTCAAGGCAGTCAGTTGTTGCTGACAGTCCCACTTCTATCAGGAGGTGGAAATAGATTTCCATTTCAACCAATTTTTTAATTTTCTGATTCATTTGGGAAAATCATGAAGAGTCTGTGTGCACTGAAAATATCAATTCACTAGCAGTAGGAGCATCATAAGAATTATTCCTCACCCAAAGATTTGTTTTCTGTATCAAAAAAGTTGATACACATTGCTAGTTCTTACAAATTCAAAAAGAGTTACAGAAATAAGCATCTGTTTGAAAAGATTGTAAATGTAGGCATTTCATTTTCTGTAAACTTTTTGAAATCTCATATACTGGGATAAGGCTTTGATCAGTGAGAGAAATCATTTGAAATAGAAAATGCAGTATTTTGAATTAGTGTTGCTATACCATATTTATAGTAATTTTCCTTTAATGCATTGATAATAACTATATTCTCCCCATATAATAACTATTAACCTCTCACTAGATCTACATGGATATTTCTGTCTTTATTTCAAAGACTTAATTCTGCTGACTGAAGACGATGTTTTGGTTATTTTGAAGACAACACCTGTTTTTTGTGATAAAATCAGTTTTCCTGTCTTGTCCTCATTATTTTTTATTCTGATCTAATATCTTAAAATAAGCAGTTAGTGATTTCCAGTCATCAATAAACTTGTCAAAAGAGAAAGCAAGAAACTTTCCTAAACATAAAATAAAATTTTCTCTTCAGTGCTGGCTTACCTGCCACGAACATATCTGTTCCTTTCCAGGTTCTGTACTGAATGCAAATTATTGCCTTAGAAGTATTTTCTTGCCTATATCTGATGATTTCAGGTGCTTCATAAGGAGAAGATTATGAAAGGATTGTTCTTAAGATTTTGCTGTAAAACTGCTAATAAAGGATGGTGAAAATAACATGATTCTGGTTAAACTGAAAACTCAATTTTCTCCTAAAATAACAGAGATTCATTCATTTGATCCAATAGATCAACTGGCTCCAATGTTTTCTTAAACATGAAGTTGAGGCATGCTAACTAAGACCAATTCTATTGCTGCTTTAAAAAATATTTCTATTTTGTTTTTGCTTATTGATGTAGTTGCTAAAATATTCTGTCATACAAACCAGCTCTCTAGTTCTCACAGGTGTCTACATAACCACTGACAGGGAAAATTTACAAGCCAGTAGTTGCATAATTAAAATACAAGTAAATTTTCAAAAAAGCTTTTCTGAGGGAAAGGTAGCTGAAACTCCTTCCACTACATTTGTTGAGTTCCAGGAACCAGAAAAGCTTTTTGAACTGTGGTATTTGTCTATGCAGTCAATTTATTTTTGCTTCTCACAAAATGTCGCCTCTCCAACCTTATAAACAGGGTCTATTAATTTATAGCATGCAAAGATATGAAGCCAACATAAAAAGTGTGAGGGGAAACTCAACAGACATGGGCTTCATTCAGACCTAGGCTACATGCTGGTCATCCTAGAAAGACCTCAGATAGTGCTCAGTGTAGGGATTAATACTAAGAAACATCTGAGAAGGACACCTGCCTTTCCATTCCACTTGTCCATTCCCTTCCCCTCACAAGGATCAAGAAGATCACTGCTGCAAGCTGTAATTGATAAGGTTGGAATAAAACCCAAACAGGTGCCATAATTAGAATATATTTCTGCCCCACAATGACTGCTTGATTTAATTTTATCTGAGGTGGCACACTAGGAAGTAAGCCCTGTGGCTGGTAGAGGGTTGAGCCCAGAGATCTCAAAAATTAATCAAGACACATTTGAAGGAAATGCATTGAAGCTCCAAAATAGGGGTTTTTTTTCCCCAAATATATACCAAGCAGATAATATTTGAAAGCTTTTTGAACCTTTTGTGCTGGCTTGACAGCTTTGGCTGACCAACATTGGCAGACAACACAGGTGGTATAACCATTGAATCTGATATTGGTTTTCATTGCAGAAAAATGTCAAGAAAGAGTTATTGTACAATTGACAGCACAGCAGCAACACTATCTCTTTCTCTTGTCAGCTCTGCTACTGTCTTTGCAGGAAAGATCACACATCTACTGATGGATCACCCCACTACCAGCAAAACATGAAAAGCTTCTCTTTTAACTTGGCTTGCATCAAAGGGGTTAACTTGGGTGTTTTTCTTTCACTCCTCTTCCCAGCTTCATGCTTTCAGGAAACTAGGAATTTTTCGTATTTGAGCCTTCTTTGCTTCTAATTTTTTCTAAAATCCCAATCAGATTCAGAGGTTTTTAAGGTGGAAGAGTGACAGACAAGATAAGGCACAGACAAGATAGGCTGTATAAATCTTGCTTTGTTAAGAAACCAAACTAAAAATATCTGTTTGATATAAAGGTTAATGCCATTATTGTAAATAGTTTTCCTTTAAACTCCAAAACCAGTAATACCAAAAGCAGTGCTTTTAAAAGGAAAATTATAGATAATTGTTGTACTTTATTGTATTTTCTTCATTTTTCAGGTCCACCTCTGCCTCCATCATATTTCAGCCACTTTATTAATAGCATAAAGGTAATTATATTCCATTTGTGTTTGAGTTCCGTTAAGCTTTTTTTAAAGTGTACTTTACCATAAATTAAGCACAAATCAATGCAACATGGTGAAATATACAAATATAAGGGCATCAGCAATTGCAAATTATATTAATTTCTTAAACTCCAGCTACATAGGCAAGTTTATTACAAGGATAGAGATAGCAGTTGTCAGAGGTCTATAAAGATTACTTTTGAAAGAAACTTTATTACTGAGGCTTTTTACCTTTCCAGTGGTATTGAAGTGAGTCATAATTCACTGTTACCTAACATATCTGCCTTAAATTAATGCTTTTGTTTCCATTCCAGCTCAGGTAAAAGACATCCATTACCTAAAGGGCTTCTGGAACACTGGATGAGGGGAAAGGGGGGGTGGAAATCACTTCCATGTCATGTTATTTATCTTTTAAGCACACTGAATAAAATTAAATTATGGAAACTATTTTTCCAGGAAGCTCTTACAGCAAAGTATACCCATACCTTGATTTGTTTGGCCTCTCTCTGTTCCATTATTCTCTTGACTGCTTCAAGTGCTAAAAATTAATACAAATATGATATTATTTTTAATGTTTTTAGGTGACTATGACTCTATCAGTAGAAGAACTGAAAAAAAAATTGAATCAAATTATCATTTAATGATGCTGCCAAATGTGTTCCACTGACAATCTCTTGGAAGGACTCTTAGTGCTGCCTAGTTTTAGGATTTTATTTCTGCTTGGCTGAGTACACCAAGTTTTTCCTATGGCGTAAAGTGTCCCATGTGTGTGGCAAAGCTGATAGGGTTTCATTGACCTTATAGTGTAATGCCTGTAGCTTTACAGATTTAGCTGCCAAGAACTCATTTTTCATCTAGTCCTTCAACTCTCCAAAATGGCCTGAAATAAGGAAGCCTTTTGAGTTGTGTTTACTGGGAATCTACAAAGACTAAAAGTCAGAGGAGGACCCATACATAGCCATGTCCTCTGGCTGTCTGCAGATACCTGCCATTCTTGCTTTGTCCTTTGCCTCTTCTATCCACAGGTTTATTTCTCAGAAACATAAAACAAAACAAAACAAAACAAAACAAAACAAAACAAAAAAACAACCTGAGGGGAAAAAAAAAAGGAGAAAAAACAGAAAAAAAAAGTGAGGAGAAATGTATAAATGCTGTGGCTCATCTTGCACAGAGACATAATAATGTAGTACTTAAATGCTTCTTCTTACCTATTGGTCTGTTTCCCAAACTAAGTGATGATCAGCCATGCAGAGCAGAAGACATAGTTTCAATTGTCTGCAATTTTGTGTGGTGTCTCTTCTGTTATCCTGGTACATATCCCCATCCTGCTTGCTCACTTTGTCACATACTTTCAAATAGCTGTCCATTCGATGTCAATCATGCTTTGGTTTTTCCTTTGTGATAGAGGAAAGCATAAAGCCAGGCTTTTATGCTTCCTCCAACTCTCTCTTTGCCTCCAGCTACAGCACTGAACAAGGTTTTGCTGGGCAGAATAGCAGAAAACAGCAACAGGGGCATTTTCTCTGCCTCCACCTAACCCCACCTCCCTTAGCCCTTGCCCTGAGTGAGCCTTGCAGTCTCAATAGAGAAAGCAATTCTTTTCATCCCATATCACAGAAGAAGAAGAAAGTGATGTTTAATACATTTCAAGCAGGTGCTTTCCTTTACCAAACACAGAGATTTCATGTAAATTTCAAAGTTCAGTGTGTTGTATTGCACTAAATAGTTTATTTAGTTGTGATCTTTGAATTGGTTACTGGGAAAAACGTTACTGAGTATGGTATGTCATGTAGATTATTCCCCCTTCCTCATCATATGGTGTCTCCCCATGCACTCCTTTCTACACACCTGGTGGCCTGCCCCCAGGGTTACCCCATCCCACGCCCCACCCCAATGTTATCCCATTGGCCGCGGTCCTCTCTCCCCGCCCCCAAACCCTGGGCCACTGCAGGTAAGGGTTGGTCTGTTTCCTGCCTGGGTGGTCGCTGCAGCCAGCAGTGTCCCATCCCAAGCCAATAAACAGGATACTCGCTCCCACGTGGGGAAGAGCGCTTCTCGTCTTTTGCCTTCAGTCCATGCAGGTCCGTGTGGGCTTGGGCTCTAGCTGGCCAGAACAGACCCATATAAAGCCCAGAGAACCACACCATGCAGCACCAGTGCATTGTGTTCTGGTCTCACTTCAGCTCAACATTTTAAAATACATTCTCTTCAAAGGGTGAAAAAGGAGACAATGGAGTCACTGGTGTAAAAGGAGAAAAAGGAGAACCAAATGGAGGGTTTTTTCTGACAGGACCTCCCGGACCACCTGGAAGACCAGGATTAATTGTAAGTCATGCAAACTGTAGAATGAGAATATTTGTGACTACCCATTTAGAATTAATTTAGAAGGCACTAAAAAGAGACAAACATCAGGATTGCAAGGAACTATATAAAAACTTACATGCTAAGCATTAGGTGAATAGGAGAAAATTGCATTAAGTTTAAACACAGACACTTCACTGTTGTGCATAGGATTACTTTGCTATGAAATACTGACATAATGTTGTGCTCAGTTGCCTCTACACCAGTATGTAGATCATGCTATTTACAGCATTACAAATCAAAGCGGCGTGTGTAATTTGTGATGCTACTACTTATACCCCCATAAATACCAAAATAGGCCATATAAAGTTAGTCAGAGGCTGACTTGAAAATTACTGGCCATCTAAATAATTAATCTGATTTTCCTAGTAATCCAAAAACATGACTTAAAAGACCAATGTGTAGCCATCTGGACCATTTCTATAAAATTCAGCCACTGCCTACTGCCTACCTTTACATTTTATCTGCTGGCAATTGCCACCACAGCTGCTTTGGAATAAAATGTTCCAATTCTTTGGAAACTGGTTTATCCCTGGGATCTGGCAACAAATGTATTCATTGCATTCCTCTATTGCCATGTCTGTGTCAAGAATCTTGAATGAATGGGCCATAGCTGAGGATGAAGCATTAGGTTAGTAAGACCACACTTAAAAATCCCCCTGGTTCTATTCCACATTGCTGAGAACCATCTCCCTGTTTAGAAACTGTTCTACTGGCACAGCTGAGCTCTCCTTGTCCAGGGTCCAATGTGTCCTAAGTCTGCGGGATGGTGTGAGCACAGGGAGCAGAAGTCCTCCTCAGTCAGGCTGAGGACACACTGCTAAACTAGAAAGGAAGGGAGTTGAAGTCTTTTTATTCTGCAGGTCTCGCAGCTGGAGAGGTTAAGGGCTAACATTTGATCACAGGAGGGAGAAGACAGCACTCATTATGAGGTGTACACCTTGCACAGACACACTTTACAATAATGTTTTCCACAAACTCTCTGAGCCCATCAAAGCAAGCAATCTCAGCATGAACAGAGTAGAGACCCAGGACTTTGAGAGCACTGTTGAGAGTTTTGCAGGTATCAGCTGCTCAGGGATAGGTATGAGAATTTTCAGAAAACTTTCTGAAATTTAAATCCTTGACTTTATTTCGGTATGTGGTTACAATTTTCATTTTCCATTATACCCATGCCTCTTTGGAGAAAATTACATACAGACTCATGTCTAAATGGCGGTGTAGTGGCAGGCACCTGGTAAATGTTGCCACCAGAGATGATGGCCCTGCAGCCATCCTTGAATGTATTGGTGAAACCAATACATTCAAGGAAATACTTTTAATCACTGACAGGGACCAAAAGGGGACTCAGTTGTTGGACCCAGAGGACCTCCAGGATTACCTGGCCTACCTGGCTTACCAGGTTATGGAAAAATTGGACCACCTGGACCACCTGGACCACCAGGCCCCCCTGCAATATATGGCTCAGGTGAGCTTTTCAGTGTACATGTGACGGTACAGCCACATGCCCACAACCCACACATGACCAATTCTTTCACACCTAGCAGGTTGTCCCACCTGCCCACCCTCTCTGAACACCTGAATCAGGTTGTTCCCTGCTCTCTTCCTGCCCTCCACCAGTTTCTCCTGGGGGGGAGTTGGAACTGAGAGCACAAAAGGGACAATTTCTTTGCAGACCGTTTTCACTGACTAGTGCCATGAAAGTGCTATTGTGTGAAGGATCTGGCTGTGGCTGCGCCTGGGAGAAAATCTGCATAGTAGAGATAGGTTACCTTGACAGCTTTGCAAAATCCATCAAGTTGAGCAGCTGGCTAAATCTGGGACAAAACACTCTTCTCATGGGGAATAGAATTAAATCCAACCAGTGGCCAACACAAGGCGTTTTTCCCAGGGCGCAGTATTGAGTCCAGACCTATCCAAAATCAATAATCTGGGCTAGGCGGTCAAATGCATGCTTTCTTGAGTTTGCACCCAAGCTGGGAAGGAAGGTTGATCTGCTGAAATGTTCTGCAGGTGGGTCTGGACAGACTGAACCAATGGGCCAGGGTCAACTGTGTGAGGGTCAGTAAGGCCAAGTGCCAGATCCTGCATTTGCATTTGCATCACAACAACCGCATGCAGAGTGGCTGGAAAGCTGCCTGAGGGTGCTGGTTGGCAGTTGTTGAACATGAGCCAGCAGTGCCCAGGTGGCCAGGAAGACCAATGGCATTCTGGCTTGTATCAGTAATAATGTGGCCAGCTGGACCTGGGCAGTGATTGTCCCACTGTACTCAGCACTGGTGAGGCCACACCTTGAATCTTGTGCACAGTTTTGAGCCCCTCACTACAAGAACGACATTGAGGGGCTGGAGCATGTCCAGAGAACAGCAACAAAGCTGGGGAAAGGTCTGGAGCACAAGTCCTATGAGGAGTAGCTGAGGGAGCTGGGGGTGTTTAGCCTGGAGCAAAAGAGGTTCAGGGGTGACCTTATCACTCTCTACAACTGCCTGAAAGGAGGGTGTAGCCAGGGGGGGCAGTCTTTTCTCCCAGGTTACAAGCAACAGGACAAGAGGAAATGGCCCCACGTTGTACCAGGAGAGGTTTAAACTGGATATCAGGATATTTTTTTTCACCTAAAGGATTGCCACTGGAACAGGCTGCCCAGGGAAATGGTTGAGTAATCTCTGGAAGTGTAATCACGGCACTTAGGGACATGTTTTAGTAGTAGACTTTGCAGTTCTGGGTGTCGCCAGCGGAGGTGATGATCTTAAGGGTCTTTTCCAACCCAAATGCTTCTCTGATTTTCTGATGAAAAGGCAGTACCCCCAGTAGAATTTAGGTCTAGAATCAGACTGCTGAATAACTGTTTCTAAAAACTAGTTGCTAGGCAAATGCTGAATTGAAATGGAACTTGCTTACTCTCTAATGGTTTTCAACTTACTGGGTTAGAAAAGGAGCAAAATGGGTCACAATTAGTCACATCAAGAGAGGAATTTTGCAAACAAGGTGGCATCAAAGGGAGTATGTGGTTGGAAATCAGGTGTCACAGTTCAAGATATTTGTGCTTTTGACTCCTTTTGGGTCACAGGTTTCCTAGTGACAAGCCTCATACTGTTAATGTCCAGCCTTGGGTTCTGGTGGATGGGGTCCTGGGCTCCTCTGACATTACTTGACAGGTATGCCTGAGAAAATGACTCTTCCTCCCTCTAGGATATGTGACCAGCACGGGAATCCAGCCAGGTAAAACCAGAGCAGAGCATTACTTAATCTCAGCTGAAAATGGTGTACTAGTAGAAAGGGAAATTTTACCTGAATAGACATGCTGTGAGACCTGTTCTTCCTAAAGTTTTGACAGGTCTAGAAAGTACAGGTTTCCATTCCTGAGAACAATTAGCCTGTTTTCCCACAAGACCTGTGCTTCCAGTATGCTAGTTTGGGGAGAAGGCACATCTCTCTTCCATTTGTTCTCTCTGGGTATTTCTTGAACCTGGTCAGCCTCATTTATACAGCAGGGAAGACTTTCAATCTGTCATCCAGTCAATATTATTAATTTAGTGTCAGTCAGAAGTATTCATTTTGTGAATAATATTTAAGAAAGAAAAAATCCTTAATATGTTCAACGTTGGAACATAGGTTTTATGTGAATTAGCCCCTGATCATTATGGTACAGACAGATCCACAGCATCCATGAAGCACATAAAGGTCTTCGGGCCTTTTCCTGTGTAATTTAGATTAAGTACTTCTGGATATTAGCTAAGAGACACAGTCAGACAAAACAAATTATTAGTAGTATTCCATCCCTATACTTTCATTTATGCTCTCTGCCATTAGTCTTCATCATCCTCCTACACATTTTCCTCTTTGCTTTGTAAAAGGGTTCTTTAGGCAGCACACATTTTTCTAAATGTTTGGAACAGATGTTTATTTATTCCCTATCTTCAAGATTCAGTTACCTCTTTTAAAGCTATTACTATCTGTAATTATGGAGTTCACATACTGTAGTATGGAGTTCACATATTGTAATATGGGGGAAGAGGAATAGCTTATCTGTAGGTAAATAGCTATAAACACTTCTGAGAACTGACCTCCTTCCCCTGTCACTGGCATGAAGCATTTGCTCTGAAGTATCCTTGCAAATGCCTCAGTGCATAGATTCTTCTTGCAAAAGGTGATTTCGAGGCTCCTCTGGGCTTCACAAAACCAAACAAGCAAGGTCCTTGTGTAGAAGCTCCTTCTTACAAACAGCTTCGAAGTTCCATTATCATGACATGCATTTGCACAAAATGCATGCTTTTAGTCTTCCATATCTTTGAATCTTTTCTGCCTTAAAAGAAAGAAGTTTTACTCTAGAAAACAGCTCAAGATGAAGAAATTCACTTTTAGAATAGAGACAGATACTGGGTACCGGTTGGTGTGGACTGCAGTCTTAGTAGTCCAAGTTCACACCTCTGAAGAATTCTTTTTTGCTTTGTAACACAAGCTGAGCTTACACACATGAATATTTCATCTAAGGAAAAGTAAATTTTTGTTTGCCTTTAGAGAAAAAGATGTTATGACTCCCTCAAAGCCTATATGGGCAGGAGGAAAGAGTTCTTCCTCTTCCATGTGCACTAGCTAACAGAACAGCATTCTGGTCAATTTAAGTGGGTTGTGCTCTTCATATGCAGTTTCTACAACAGATTGCAATCTGTTGGCCTTAACCTTCCAAAAATTTGAGAAAAGGCTGTTCCATCATTGCTTCTAAAAAAATCCTTTGAATGTATTTTCTGTAGTTGATTTGAGCTATTAAGGATGTGACTATGGCTATTTAAAACTTCCACTGCTCCTGGGCACCATCACAAACATCACACCATCACATCCTTTCTTTGTGTCACTCACATTTTCTCCCAATAAAAGATGACCTTCAACATGTATTGTATGCTTATTTTATTTTAGCAGCTGCAATGCCTGGGCCACCAGGTCCTCCTGGAGAGCCAGGGTCACCTGCCACTAGGAATCTGGTAAGAGAGCAAAATAAGGAAATTAGCTATAGAAAATTTTCTTCAAAATTTTTGGTGGTCACTGGCAGCACTGAAAGAGGAGTAAAAGTTTCATCCTCTGTTTTTATTTAGTAGAATGTTTTATAAACCGCATGATTTTAAGATGCACACTGTAGATTTCCCAAGCAACTCTAAAAATCATTATGCCAGAGAATACATGTAAATTTGTTACTTTTTCTTATATTATGAAATGAATCAAAACTGGGTCTAAGATATCCATGAAGGAAGAAAAAAAGCTAAGGCAGAAGTCTCAGTAGTTTCTAAATTAAGAACTCATCGTTTCTGTAATAAAACCAAAACAAATAAACAAACAAAAAGCCCCACCAAAAAAGCCTGAGAAAACCACCCCCAAAAGCCCTATTCAAGCTAGCAGAGGGCATTCATTGCAATTCTCAGGGGAGAAACAAATGTTCAAGGACTGGTGCCCCAAGACAGAAAACTGTAGTTGCAGGCTGGGAGCTTACTTAGGTCATAACTAAGATTAAAATATATATATACAAATCTATAGTAGAGTCTGCATTATTTGTAAAGCATTCATATGCCTTCTGACAACGAAGAAATGAGAAAAAAAAATGAAAGAAATTGCACTTACCTGAAATTTGTCAGAGTTTTAAACTACTGTAGTTCTCTTCAGAACTCTGCCATTTTGACCCAGGATGCTAAATTGTAGGAGTGCAACAATCTTCACTCTGTACAAAATTTGTACTAAATTGCTGTCGTTCTACTACAGTCCACTGAATGATGATGCTGGTATGCCAAAGTAGCAAGATATTCATATTACTTTATGGATTAAATTACATAAAACTGAATTTATGAGCATTCCCTGCAGAAGAAGCCTTGACATTTATATATCCAAATGAGAATATTTAACTTGCAGAATGTTTTGTGTGTCTGATGAAGTATGTTTCATTTTCCTATTTGACAGGTTACGACATTCCAAAACATTGAGGGTATGTTGGAAAATGTTAATTATGTAGCAGAAGGTACACTAATCTATCTGAGGGAAACCAGTGAGGTTTTTATCCGTGTTCAGAAAGGATGGAGAAAATTGCAGGTACTATTGCACTACACCTTAATCTTTTCCAACTCCCTTCCTCACAATGAAGGTGAGGGAGGTATTTTTATAGAGGGAGAGAAGTGCAAGTGCAAAGACTCCTTTTTTTGAATTCAGAAGTTCCTGGTGATATGTTTTTATTCTATTCTCCTTTTTCGTTCTTTCAGCTTGGTGAGCTAATTCCTGTCCCTGCTGACAGCCTTCCTCCTCCAACCATATCAAGCCACGTAAGTACAAAATACTGGATCATGAAAAACTGAGTCTAGATGTGTGATACACTTGGCAGAAGTTGTATACAGATCTCTGCACAATGTGATTTTCCACCAAGATTTGTCAGTATAAAATAAGCGTCCTACCACTGCATAAGCTTGCAGATTGATTTGCTTGGGCAGTCATCTGTTTTCAGTATCTTCTGAGATTCCAAACTCTAAAGAGACCAAGCAACATTTACAACAAACAGAATAAAGTAAGCTGCCCACACACACACACACACAAAAAATACAAAACAAAAAAAAAAATCTGTTTCATAAGCCTGGAATCAGTCAATCGGTCGTATCAAGCCCTGATCCCCTTCAAAGAAGGTCAGTAAAGGGTTTCTGAAAACAGATTTTCTTTGAAAGGTTATAGTCCTGTATTCAGTGTACCATAATCATCACCTGAATGTAGCTTACCTCACAGTGTGCAGACGGTATTCTTAAAAGCCTCAATTGTTAGTTTGGGCCTGACCCCCTTCTGCAAGTTATTTTGCCAGCCTGCATGTGAACATGCTGTCTGTCCCAAAAAATTGTGGGAGAATGAAAACCAAGAAATGATGCAGGAAAGAGAGAAGGGGTTTTGATGACAGGTTAATTAATCTGCTGAGAAAATGAAAGGGCAAGAGAGTGGAGAAGGAGCAGTAGAAGGAAGATGGCCAGAAACAAATAAAAAAGGTTAGAATAGGTCAGGGAGAAGTTCACCTAGCACACTGGAAAAATGTCTAGACCTCAAGTTATAAGAAATTTTCTGCAGCCTCCAGTTGACACCACATGAGTTTCCCATCTGCTACAGCTGATGGCTTCTTACTCATACTTGCCATAACTAGAGAAGAAAACTTTGCTGTTCCTGAAACAATTAACGGGATTGAGAAGTGTTTCCACCCATCACATTTTCTGTTTTCACATTCTCTTTACCCTTTCAGTTTTGATTTTTCTCAACTGCTCTTCTGCTCCTACTAAGAGCAGGCTGTTTTCATGCAGGACTCCAGGTGTGATTAATTTTTTATTTAAAAATTACTGAGTGTGAAAATTCTGATATTTAACATATTTTTTTTGCTTGTTTTCAAATAACAGGGATTTCAGTCTTTTCCAGCACTGAGACCAATATCAAATATGAACAATGGAAAACCAGCAGTAAGTATGAGATCTGTATTGCAGCTGCAGAGCTATGCTTTGTAATGTGACAGTTTGCATCTTTAGGGACAGTTGTGATATTTGCTTTTCAAACTGAGAGATTTTACTTCAGAAATTTACAAATACACTTCTTTAACTTATTCAGACATCTCAAACACAATTTGAAATTGTTCCCTCCAGATCTATTTTCATCATCCCAGCCCCTTTCCCAACTCAAAGGAAGAAAACCTCCTGACTCTGAGTTAGGAATATCTCTTCACTTAGTGATTGCACCTGCAATACAGAGTAACTTCTAAACTAACAATAGTGTTACAAATAATTAAAAAATTTGTTACAATACTTTGAATCTTCGTGGTGCTGCTTGGCTTAGATAGACATTTTAGAACTTAAGCCTTTATTTAAAAGACTTTAAAGTATTAGTTCTTGCATCTGTGCTGCTTGATTTAAGCATGCTACTTCTTCTGTTTTTAAATGGTACCTAGTCACTTCTTACTACTTTTTTCCATGTTTGTAGGATTTGGGATTTTGTTCATGCGAAAACTCCAAGATTTCCAATTTAAAATATTAGCTGCATCTAAATGATTTTTATTTTTAGGGGTAAACAGTCTTCATGGTTTCCTTAACATTGAAAGATAAATTGATATTTCTGCTAAGGGTCTCATGGCTCTGAGAAATGTAATGTTATGGCGACAAATAACTTTCATACCTGTTATGAAGGGTACGTCTTCTGTGCTGGCAGGAGGAGGGGACACTGTTTTGATTCCAACATAAATGTTCCTTGTGTCATAAACTTTTTTTTAAATGATGCCTTTTCTTCTTTTTTTTTCCCAGTTGCATCTTGTGGCTTTGAACTTCCCATTGTCTGGTGACATGCGAGCAGATTTTCAGTGTTTTCGGCAGGCCCAACTTGCCGGTTTGACATCCACCTACAGAGCCTTCCTCTCATCGCATTTGCAAGATCTGGCCACAGTTGTCAGAAAAACAGACCGACACCATTTGCCAGTAGTCAACCTTCAGGTAAAAATGAGTACTTAGTGCTTGTTTTTTTAGGATAGGCCGTAGGTTCCCCAAAAATCTTGGAAAATAGCAAAACCACTAAGTTTCAGCCCAAACTGCATTTTATAAAGAAGCAGTTTTACTTGATATTTCACAGCCAGATTGAAGAAACAAAAAAGTAGTGATGAAGTTATTATGTTCTACCTTTTAGTGTGATCATAGAATAAAATGCCTATTTTTCTCATTTCGAAGAAAAATGCAAATTCTTTGCTTAGGAATGATTTTGGATATACCCCAATGAAACAGAGAAGAAAGTCTAGAGCATGAGTCATTTTGTAGTCTCACATAAACAGACACCCTCTAAAAGTGAGGAAAACAAACCATGTCTTTGTGTCATTGGCTGGCTCCCAGGACAAGCGGCCAAAGAAACCTACAGGAATAACACATGATGCTTGGAACATGTTGAACGGATGCTGCTCTGAAGTGCATGCAAACACAGAACCTTGAGAGAAATTTGTGAAGACAATATCGTTTCAACCTTGACTGGAAAAACTCAAAAGCAGTTTGAGAGGAAGTCAAATGCAAAGGTTTTGCCCTGGATGTTTGCAATACTTTTCACAAAACTGTGACCTTAACAGAAGTTCCAGTACAATTTATGTCTATATTCTCTGTACAGCTAGTTATAAACAATTTTTCCAACAATGCCTTAGGAGGAAAAGGACAGGGGATGATCAAGCCGAATTTTTGGAGTGACAACAGAACAGAGAGAAAACTTTGAGGCAAAGGCATGAACCAGACAGCTATTTGCATAGAGTTGACAGACAAGACAAGTTTGTTCAAGAACATTATGCAGAAACTTGTATGAAAGATGAAATCACAAGTGTCCTTAAATGTAGATAAAATGTTCAATTTACAGATAAGTCTATGAAGGTAGACTTGGGATTTGGTGTAGATTAGGGATTAGTTTTGTTTGTAAAAGTGGCTTTGAAATTTTAACAGGGAGAAACCCTTTTCAGTAACTGGGAATCTATATTTGATGGAAATGGAGGACAATTCAACATTCATGTTCCAATATACTCCTTTGATGGCAGGAATGTCATGACTGATTCATCTTGGTGAGTTGACATTACCATTTATATGTTACATGTAAGGGGTTTTTTTTCTACTTTTACCAGATAGTAATAGAAATAGTAGCAAGTATCTTGGGTTACTAGAAGTGTGATAAAAATGTCTCACTTTCTTTATGCTGTTTTTCTTTCCCTTTTCTGATAGTCTGGAAATGGGATATCAGATTGTGTTCTCCTTTCTGTCTCCATCTTTACCTAACTGCTCTCTGCTTCAAGCACAAGGAATGCATATCACCACACATACTGGTGGGCAGTAGAATAAAGCAAAAGAGACTTTATCAGTAAATAACCTCTTAATGTTACCTTTCAGGCCTCAAAAAATAATATGGCATGGTTCAACTGCAAATGGGATCCGACTGGTTAGCAACTACTGTGAAGCCTGGCACACAGCTGATATGGGAGCTATGGGACAAGCATCGTCTCTGAACACAGGGAAACTTCTTGACCAGAAATTATATAGCTGTAATAATCAGTTTATTGTTCTCTGTATTGAAAACAGTTTTGTATCTGATCCCCATGGAAAATAATTCACCTGCTGCACATAGGAATATTCCCATTTGATGACAGAAAAAGCTGACGCTGAAATTTCATTTGTAATGATGTAACTATTTTAATTTTTGTAATTGCACACTTCAGGAAAAAAATAGACAAAGAAAATATACCTCAACACAAACCACATTCCAGTTAGGTGGAACATTCAGTGCACATGACTGGCTTAAAGCCCTCCCTTCTACTTGAACCCCATGCGGTTTGAAGCTTTCCAGCAGTTAACTCATGTTCTGCCTGAGCTGGAGGTCACCTAAGGGCACAAGCCAAGTGTGGTGTGTGAGGAAGATCCAGTAGCCTGCCTTGTAAGCAGTGTGGCTCAGCAAGGCTGCTGCTGCTGCTTCACAGCTGAGAAACTGCATGCTCCGTGCTCTCCTTTTCACTTGCATGGATTTTGGATACCCAAGGCACCGTTCATATATACTCATATATCTAGTGAATACTGGGATGCTCTTTTGCCTTACAGAGCTTGCATTTGCAAAACAAAGCTTTAAGAACAAAGATACCTCCTCTGAGTTTTGGTGGGAGCCGAGTACCTGGCTCCTGTAAGCTTGTATGGATCTCAGCCTGGTGCTTACACAGAAATATATCAGCTCCCACATCTTATTTCAGCTTTTCTCTTTGTAGATTCTAGGCATAATACTTTATGCAGGAGGAGTAAATTTCACATTGACAAAATCTGGTCTTTATTTTGGTGCTATTGTTACCAGGAAACCTGAAAGCAATGTTAACAGAAAACATCCTGTTTAACTGGTAGAACTTAACAAAGCAAATGCAGACAAATTAACCATCTGACCTTTATTTATTTCATTGCATATTAGAGGAAGTAATTTCCTTTTTTGTCAGATGGATGAATGAAATATGTCTCTTTTGGTTTTCTTTGAAAAAGGTTCTACACATTGTTATCCCACTAAGTTATATATAAGTGATTTTCCTTTTTGTGAATTCACCCTTCTGGCATTCATGTAATTAAAGAATTGCTAATATAAAATAACTGAAATAATTATAGGAATTATCAGGAAATGGTAATATTCTTCACTCATTAACAGTATCACCATAAGATCTGAAGTCTTTTGCTGATATATTTGTCTACTGGGTACTTTAAGCAACATATTTACTTATGTTTTATCAGGCAGTGACTTTGGAGGTCAAACTCCACATTATAATTTTTTTTAAGATTTTAAAGAGAATCCGTGTTGGAAATACTTGTTCATTTGCTGACAAACAGAATACTAAATAACGAGACAGCTTTTGTCAACAGACAAAAGCAAATTACACTTACAATATTAAAATGATATAATTATACAACTAAATATTTTGAAATGCAGCTTTATTTTTCCAATTCGTTATAAAAACTTATTTCCCAGGGTCAGCTGAATGATATCTTCATTTTTTTCTGGAAAACCAAAAATTGTAAATTACTCCATTATTAAAACATGGTAATAAGGCAAAAGCCATTTGTATTACATTTTAAATGTATGCATAACAATTTACTGCACTCATTTATAGTTGACTTTCCTAAAATACTGAGCCATTCTTGTGTCAAATTCCTCCAGTTCACAGAGCTGGAAGAATCATTTATGTACAGCAGGATTTTGCTCTGAGTCACAGAAGGATCAAAAGGGGAAAATAAAGTGGTTTTACCTACTTCAAGCAGGAACCATCTACTTTTAAACCTTTACAGGCCAGTGGGTTCTCTGCTTGCAGGCACTCATCCACATCAGTCCCCGCTCTTCCTCTCCTGAGCTCAAGCAGCACTTGGGAAGCTGGCTGTCCCTTTGCCTGGATTGCAGTGACAAGAGGTAGCAGGGTCATGGGATCACACAGAAGAGCTGTGTGAAGGGGGATGAGAGAAGACGAATAAAAACATCCAGGTTTTAGGAGATACTGAGCTAGAGTTTAAGTTGGGTCCAGCAAAATGCATCCAGAGATCTTTGTGCCAGTCCTTCCACAGAGCTAACCCAATCTCTGTATCCTGAACAGAGTTTAGCAGGGAACTGAAATGGTTAAGCACCAATAAGTTGCTAAAAAAACTCTCTGTGTTTGCTTCCCACCTCTAAGATTAATCTGCAGGCTACATCAATTTACCGTTTAACTGAATACAGAGCATGAACTGTACACCACCTGGGCTGCTGTGGTGCTGAGTTCACAGGCTTGCTCACACACCAAGGGAGATACCTTTACCAGAGAATGGCATGAGACACCTTTTAGAAAGATGATGTTTCCCTTGGGAAAAACAACACCACCACACACTTTTTTTTCAAAACCACTGATGTTCTTTGGATTCTCTAGTATAATTGAAAAGAAAAAATAATATTTATCAAGGATATGACAAAGAAAAAAATTAGCCTGGTACTTAAGAATAAATTAGCTTTCTCTATCAAAGGAGAGTACATTTTTCAGCACAGTTTCAATACAAAGGTCTGCTGCACTTGAGGAAGAACGTCTGCTAATTCAGGTAAGAAACTGTGTATAAGGCAAAGTAATCACCAAGAGAGCACTAGAGCAAGATTGAAAACAGTAACTACAAAAGAAATCAATGTAGCAGTCCAAATTGAACTGAATTGTGAATACCCCAATATCCTGATCTGGCCCATGGGTTTTGTTAGCAGTATGTAATCAGAGGGTCTTTCGCCCTTCTCAGTTCAGGGATCTTTTCTCTGGGCAATCACAAACCATGTCATGTTTCCATCTACCAGTAGCGTGCTGCTCTGCCCAGAAGAACTGCAGTGAGAGGAGCAGTTTCTCCTCCCTTCCTGTTATAATCAAGCCAAACCTGTGAGTTTCCACAGTGCAGCATACGCATCTCAAGGGACTGACAATTAACAAAACTCGTTTAAGTGTAACCAAAGACTGCCAGTCTTGCATCTGAGCTGTGCAGTGAAAGAAGAAAGAACAACTGGCAGTATGTCCTGCCTGGAAGATTCCACATTCCCTCTTCTTTGGCATTGAGATTTACTTATTACTTCTGTATTAACACTTGCAAGTCTTGTTTTCACTCCAGTACTGTCTTGGAGTAGAGAACCTGTCTTCTAGACTTTTAAATAATTAGATGCTAGAATTGAAATTTCATTTTGGTATACTGGGATTAATGCCATGTATACATCTTTAAAAAAATATGATTGAGGATTGGCTTTTATTTGCTGGTCTGACACATAATTTGAGCCTGCACTCAAACAATTCCTCCCTGCTGTCTCTCCTTAAGGCTTCAACAGTAGCTAACCAGAGATAGAAATGCTTCTAGATTAACATCTACTTGACTACTTCGATACTTTAACCTGAACCTGGCCTCTCTTTTTTAACCAGTCAGAGGGCTGCTATTTGCTGCATCTTAAAAGGCCTATTCTGCATCTTAGTGCAATTTCCACTGTTATAAGTTAATCTAAAACTTTTCCTATCATACTCCTTTCCACTGTATCCATACTAAAAAAAAAAAAAAAAACCAAAAAAAAACCACCATAACACCACCCTGTTCTACTCCTAATGTTCCTAATTAATGGGTCTATGTACACACAGCCTAACCTGGAGGTGCACCCAGAGTGGATGTCTCAGCTCCAGCAGTAGTAGACTTTGCATAGGGGAGAGGGAACACAAATCAGAACATCTCTTCATCCTGTGTGGGCAAAAGAGAGTAATGAAATTAGTCAGCAAAGCTGTGAAAATTTCTACATTGTGCCAGCCAGAACTGGGGTAGAGTTCATTTTCTTCACAGTAGCTGATATGGGGCTGTGTTTTGGCTGTGTGCTGACAACAGAGCTGTTAACACAGAGATGTTTTCATTCTTGCTGATCAGGGCTAACACAGAGCGAAGGCCTTTTCTGCCTCTCACCAGCAAGGTAGCTGGGGGTGCACAAGAAGTTGAGAGTGGATGCAGCTGGGACGGCTCACCACAGGAATATCCCATATCAAATGGCATCATGCTCAGCATATAAAATGGGGGGGAGAAGCAGGAAGAGGGAATAATTCCAGCAATGGCATTTATCATCCTAAGTCACCATTCCACCATTCCATTCCAGCTCTGCTCTCCTGGGCATGGCTTAACAATGCCCAAAAATGGGAGAAGCAGTGAATTAATTCCTTGTTTTGCTTTGTTTGTGTGTGTGGTTTTTGTTTTATCTACCAAACCCAACCCATGGGTTTTCTCATCTTTACTCTTTCAGTTCTCTCCCCTATGCCACCCTGAGGGAAGTAAGTGAGCAGCTGTGTGGGGCTGAGTTGCCAGTCAGGGTTAAGCCACAGCATACATATGAAATCAATTCAGCATCACACCCTGGTGTTGATCAGAGGTGACTTAAAAACTTCCCTCAGCATGTCTCAGGGATACTAGTAATGCTTCAGCAGAAAAGGGAGTGACAGCCCTGTTGGACCTTACAAGAAGTACCTAAGATCACATTCAAATTCAAGCAGGATGATGATGACATTGAGTCTACAGGAAAGATATGGTTTGTATTGTGCACTTTGAGCATGTTTACTATTGGAAAAATATTATCTCCCCACTGAGTCAGATGGGTTGGTTTTAACATCCAAAAAATGATTTGCCAGTATTAAGCTTTGCTTTACAGTTATGTATTTTCACATTGCAGTCCTCAAGGTTTCAACTGAGGCTAGTCTCATCCCCAAGGCTAACACTGTACTAGAAAATTATCCCAGTCAAGACTAAGCTATTAGCAGAAATATCACATCTGACTGACAATTGAACTGTTCCCTCACACAGTTTCAGTCAGTGCCATTTGTAACCCTTCCAGCCACTTCTTTAGGAGATGATTTGCAGGGACAGCATGTGCCAAGAACTACTCTTGTAGACAGTTTGAAAGAGCCACTCTATTTTGGAACAGAAAGATTAAATTGTACTCTCAGGTGCTTAAGCGTTGTGCTTGGTCTCAGGGCTAACTTGAGTCCTCATGCCATTGAAAGCCTGTAGAGGGACTGCAGGACATGCATGTCTGATTGCCCACAGAACACACATCAATGGTTATTTATGTCTTTTTGCCAAATGTAATGATATGCATTCCTCCTGCAAACATTCTCCATTCATGTAAACCCCATGCCCAGACTGTGTTCATTCAGGGCACCCCCTAAAGCCATCATTGTTCTTCACAAACGTTCTCAAGCTGTACATAGATACATTGTGCCATTTCATTATCCTCACCTCTTTCAGCACTGATGAGCACATTGGTTAGAGCATGAATTGACTGTTCAGAGAGCTGGGACACCTGAGAATTAAAGGCTACTGGTACAGTCATCCTGTACAGCTGATAACTACTACCATGATGCCCTCATTAGCAAACAGGGCAACACAAGACATTTGTTTATATGCTTTACCCCAGCTGGTGGATCAGCATTCAGGTTTGTGTGCACAGCCTGCCTGTTAGCATTACTGAACAGCTTCCCATTCTAAGGTCAGCAGAATCCTCTCAATGACTTTTCAGAGTCTAGAGGTGTGCTTAGGTTTGCCTGAGACACCAAACATGACTTCCTAGAATCATCCCAACACCCTTTCAGCCAGCCTACAAGAAGCCTCCCTGATACTTTGAAATGTGAGACTGCATCCCTTGATCCTACACCATATTAGGGTAGGGTGAGTGGTGTGTTTGAACTCTTATGTTGACTAAATTCTTATTGTATTTCTTATCTTGACCAAAACCAAGCCCAAAGCCATATTACATTTCCTTTTTTCAGCTGAGTGAATTGGGAATTGTTCATCAACTTCATCAAAGCAATTTCCAGTTTGTTGATCCTGTTATTTTAAAGTCTAAGTTTCCTTCCAAGAAGGTATAACCCAGTGGGTTCTGAACCTTCACAAGTCTCTGGGTTTGGGAAGTCCCTAGGGTACAACTGTGAACAGGTTATTTCAGAAGTATTCACTACTGTATTTCATTGTCGTTAGTTCTGTCTACAGAGTAAGAAACTGACTTGTTCTCAGTAGCTTTTTTCCCACACTATTACTTGACAAAGTTTCTCTATCATTATAGCAAAGCTGTTCTTAAATCACAAATTTATCTTGGACATTTTCTGTTCTGGATCTCAAACATCTAGGATTCATTTGGAGGTAGTCTATATCAGGAAGACACATCAATTTTGACATCATACACTCACAAGCCAAGGTCTTTTAAACATATCCTGTGACCATTTGCCTCTTTTCCTGAGATATCTGGAGCCAAACCCAATACACAGAAGCTAATTGGCTCAAGAGTTTGGAAGAGCACACTAAAATTTGCTATGGCAAAGATGATCTGAGTAATTAAAGCATATACCACTAAGCTTAAACTTCGGTGGGGGGAGGTATTTCAAAGGGTTTTCATCATGCAGAATTCCCATCTTGATATCCATTTTCCTCAAAATAAAGCTTACAGAAATTCAAAAGAGCAGACATAGGACTGCTATTTGTGCAAAGGCTTAAAATCCAGCCAAAACTGATGCTATGCATTAATCCACCTGAATCAGAAATGGACATACAGAGAGCTATTCAAAAGTTTAAAAAATATTTATTAAAAGCCAGAATTCATCAAGATTCATAGTTAAAAGTTTATTCACTATCTCTCTCCTCACTTTACTGTAGCTTGATATGTCTTAGAATAGTAGAATAATTTAGATTGGAAATGGTCTCAGAAGGTCATCTAATCCAACTCCCTGCTCAAAGTTCAGCTAAGCTAACTTCAAAGCTCAATCTTCTCAAATTGCAGGCAAACAAACCGAAGGTGCAGCAGTGTGCTCAGATGTCTACGCCTCCATCTTAAGAAGGCAAGAAGTCGGTATTATGTGCCATGATTATTTTCTGTTAGGTCAGGAAGGTGTCCAGCTGATGGAGAGAGGTAACTGCCACCAAAGTCAGAATAAATTTGTGGCTGGACCTCTCAATACTTATCTCCTGATGGAAGATCTCTGTTCTAACAAAGAAAAGTTTGGGGGAGAGAAGCAAGATGAGTTAGCAGCATCTAACTCAGTCACCTCCTGATGTGCAAGCTTTTTTTTCCTAAAGAAAGTCAACTCTCCCAGCCTAGCTATTGATGATATATCAGAGGACACTGCAAGCCCTGGGCACACACTAGCAAAGTCCTGTTCTGAATCAAGTGCTATATAATGACAGGTAATAAGCTACTCATTCCGTCAAAGTTACTGAATCACAGTATCTTTCTTACAGATTGGTTCTTACAGAAACCAAATTGCTCATCACCAGGAGAAAAACTCAGGAAAACTGAGGAATAATCTAGAGGAGGGATCAAAATAGTCACGGCTGTCTCCTATTGTATTGGTACGCTCAGTGAGACATAAGGTGGGAAGGGACCAGGGTAAGACAAATCAAAAGGACTGGAGAGGAAGAATAATAATGTTCTGAAGTTGTGGTGAACTCTATGAATGAGAAGCCAGAAGGAGATATAGAATTATCAGCTCTGTATAAGTTCTATTAAAGCAAATCTGAAGGCAGTAAACAACATTGGCTACAGTCAGAGCTATAAAAGGGAGAGTGAACTAGGAGAAGACGGTTGTGAAGTACAGCCCAATTGAATCCAATAGATGCCAAACACAATGATGAAAAGAATTTATGCATCCATGTCCAAGATTCATGATCCTCTAATTTCTCCTTGGCCACAAGTAAGACATCCATGGGCAGCTGTGCTGCCATTGACACTTTAGGCTATTAGAGCAAGAATCTTTCTGGAGTTCATGAATAGGAATCCAGAGCTGTTGAAGTAGCTACAGTAGGAAAGACCCTGAGTAGCACTCCAAATATCCTTAATCTTGCAAATAAGGTCTGTAAGCACAAACCACTAGGGCATTAAACCTGTATTTTCCACTAGATTAATGTGTTAAAATGTAACAGCTCCCAAGAATACTTCTGCAGGTATACCCTGATTTTAGATAGAATCTATTAACTATATGGAGAGATTGAAGTTTAAGCAACCTTGCTTCAAAATGTTCTGTTAATTTTTAAGTCTCTCTCTCTACATCGTACAAAGAACTTAAGTACTCAACTGTAAAAAAGCTACAGTGGTAAGACTTTAGCTGTTTAATCTAAATTAAGTTACTTCTAAACTACTCAAACATATTTTAGTCAAAGGCTGGTCAAGATAAGAAGTAGAGCAGTGACTTGTTCTTACAAAATCAGAGCCTGCTTCAAAGTTAGTTCTAGATCATAAGAAGGAGAAGAATGGGATAACAACCCACCTACTTCTGGGAAAACATGTCAGTGTCCTTCATTATTATCAGTAAAGTCCAGTGGCAGCTGTGACTGTCCCTTTCAAGCCAACTTGGAACCATACAGACAAACTTAGAACAGTACAGAACAGGATAGGAACCTGATGAGACCCAATTATTCCTTTACAGTTTTTGATAGCAATGTTCAAATACACACTCCATTTCAGGCTCAAGTAGTTTATGGCAGTTTTCTTTTCACAGGTTTTCTCCCCCATTTTGCTCACAGGAAAGCAATATCCAGAGAATTAGGATTATTCATCAAGGCATGACTAAGGCATGGTGTGGCCCAAGAGAAAGGATGATCTCATGTTTGTGGCAACAGAACAGTACCCAAAGTAATGCAATTCTGTCCCTGATTCACTCATGGAGGAAAAGCTCCACGTAAGTGGGTCCATTTTAGAGTAGGTGACAGATAGTGTGGAGTAGAGATCAACATGCGGTACCTGGCTAAAATAGACTAAAGACAGTTCAACCAGATACAAACATCTTTGTGTTCCATGTCCTCTATTCTTCCTTATGCTCACCCTCAAAATCATGAAACCCCACAGAGAGCACAGTATATCAAAAACACCCTGCAAACTAAAAGATACTTGCTCCTTTCTGATTTTGCTCTTTGATTTGCTTCCTGTGGATAAGATATGGGCAAGTGTCAGCAGAAAGGAGGGCAGAATCCTACAGCCTCTCAGGCTCAGAGAACAGTTATCCTACAAATGCTAGGAAGCATCTCTTCTTAGCCAGTCTGTAAGAACAAACTAATTCTGGTGTGTTCATGGGCCAAGCCATTTCTGAGACTTGATTCAAGTAGAAACTAAAACTGTATTTAAAAAAGAGTCCCAGCCAGTCTTTAAAATGTAATATTTACACAATCCTCTGACCTTCTGCAACATTCTGAGAAAATATGTATCCTGGAAAAAGACAAAGCATTCAGTTTCTCAAGAAAAACTGGACTTCTCATGGCTTCAACTACAGCTACAGAAGGAGTAACCTCCTCTATAAACCTAAATTGCAACAGAATAATGCACAGATATACTCTAGTATTTTGCACTACTGAATTTGGAACATTTTCTGTCATTTTGCTCTTCATTTTCTGCCTTGTAATACAATCATTAATTTTGGCAAATTCATTAATTGACCAGTTAGTTGAACGGAAATTATCTCCTTACCAAAGAGGGCTTTTCCTTTCTCATCTTTTACTCTATTTTAGATGAAATAAATATATATACTTACTACCATCATCTCCAATATTTTGTTGGCAGAATAATCCAGTGCCATGATGGACATGTTCCTGATCTTAATTTTAAATGCTCTTTATTTTTTTCCTTAATATTATCATCTCTTTAAATTAGGAATGCATTTCTCTTGCTTTCTGGCAATGGTTGCCTTTAAATATCACTGACATTAGGAAGTTGTGTTGTGCAGGTGTGATGAAAGTATTTTTCATGCTTAAATTCTCAAGACAGACAGTTTCTTCAGCAATCTAGTATCCAGACTACTAAGACTTCTTGGGTAAAAGTCAGCCTTTAGAATTATACTCAAGGGATATGGCGGATGGAAAATGACTGCTGTAATAGAGAAACAGAATTCTGAGAAACAGAATGTAGTAAGTGATTGTTATTTGCAACCAGAAAAATATTGTTCAGGAGGATTCCCATGCTAATTCAGACCTGAAAACAGCATGACTTATTATTTTTATATACGTCCAGTGTCAAAAGTCTTCCCTCTTAATGTAACTTGGAAATGTAGAAATAACCAAAGACTTACAAAATCTCAAAACTACATATTCTTGGAGACTAGTTAGAAATCTAATAGTTCAAAAACTGGTAAAGAATTAAGTTCTACAAGTTATTTCCACCATATTTTTCGTCACTGCATAATTTGTCATTTTATTCAAATAAATGTTTAGCCTATTTTTATCTTCTTCAGTTTTCATTCCTGAGTAGGTACAAACTCCATTACCTGATTTAAAGGAAATGGTACCTTTTTAGAACACATTGCAAAAAAACTTCATACAAATTTATTGGGACTGCTCAAGGTGCAGCACCTTTAGAGTGAACTCTAGCAATTGATGGCAAATGAACAAGTGAAAACTTACAGAAAATACTGCTTAGAGAGACTACAGCAACAGGATTTTGAAACAAACTTGTATAACCTGAACTGTGATAGAATGTTTAATGCTATCACCTCAGGCAACCTACAGTCACATGTACTGAAGAATGAGAGTGGATTGGGAATATGTATCAAGTCTAGAAAAGCTGCAGCAAAGCAAGCAGTTCCTATAGCTCATCATAGAAGAACCTCTCTTTTCTCTCATTTGCAGTTTGTGCGGTTAATAAATTGGTGTCGGGAGTTAAATAATATTTTATTAATTGTAATTAGCTAATTGTTATTTTCTTGTCTCTTTATTTTCATTGTGAGTTTATACACTACTGAACAAAATGTTGTTTTAACAACAAAGTGAAAGTTTTATTCAAAAACTTGATTTTTTATTTTTTTTTAAAGGATAACTGATATTTAATCCATATTGTGGTCTAGATCCCCAAAACTAATTTCAAGGTCTAACAGCTTGTCACCACAATTCCCACTTCCTACTCTAGAAAATTTCGTGTCTGCTATGAGTCTTTATTCCGTGGAAGAGGAAATCAAGCTTGTCAAGCCTACAGGATGCCTGCCTGCTAATGGGTACACAGAGAATTACAGTAGGAAAACCTCATGATCTGTGCATTTCCAGAAAGACATTAACTTTTGGTAGGTTACAAAAGATGCTCCTTCCCCACTCTAGGCAAAACTGAGTCCAGTCTCTGGAGGAAAATTACTTTCCTTGATAAGAAGAATGATAGGTGTTGTATTGCACTAAATAGTTTATTTAGTTGTGATCTTTGTATTGGTTGTTGGGAAAAATGTTACTGACTACGGTATGTGATGTAGATTATTCCCCCTTCCTCATCATATGGTGTCTCCCCATGCACTCCTTTCTACACACCTGGTGGCCTGCCCCCAGGGTTACCCCATCCCATGCCCCACCCCAGTGTTATCCCATTGGCTGTGGTCCTCTCTCCCCGCCCCCAAACCCTGGGGTACAAAACCCCACTGCAGGTAAATGTTGATCTTTTTCCTGCCTGGGTGGTCACTGCGGCCAGCAGTGTCCCATCCCAAGCCAATAAACAGGATACTCGCTCCCACGTGGGGAAGAGCGCTTCTCGTCTTTTACCTTCAGTCCAGGCAGGTCCATGTGGGCTTGGGCTCTAGCAAGCTGGACCAGACCCATACAAAGCCCAGAGAACCACAGATTACTGCAGATATGCATTATTATTTGCACCATCAAATTGGAATGAGTGGTGTCCAAAGCAGGCAAAAGCTGTACCTCTCCAGAAAAAGCAATATCCTTTCTTTATTAGAGACAAGCTAGTTTAACACATATATCCTTTGCTGTAGTTGTAAGTGAAATGCCCCTGCCATTTCAGAGTTACCAGAGTTACTTCAGCAATGTAAGGCCTTCAAACAGATAATGACAAACAGTCTCAAGTAATTTCCAGACATGGTTGATGTCAGCCTTTTTGCTTCTGGCAACCACTCCCCAAGCTACTCAGTCGTCCTAGTCACTGCTGTGTTCAGCAGCATGTCTTGGACTATACACTTCTTCCCTACTTTCAGCATGAATCAGACCTCTCTGTAAGGAGACTTACAGTCAACACCACCCTCTTTGAATAGATCATACCTGATTTCAAGCGAAGTTGGATCAGGTCACATGCAGTAAACAAGCTCGGCAGCTGATGGACTCTACAAGATGGAATGAAACATCAAGTTTAAGGGGTGTTTAATTGCTGTCACTGAGATTTCTTAAAGAACTTAGGACACTATGACATGCCCACAAATCCATTATCTGTGAAATAAGGTGGGTGTTAGCTGCAGGAATCAAGCAGCTGTGTGCTGATGTGGTGCATTGCTGGGCTGCCCAGCTCATAACGCTGGGGTATAAAGTGTTCCATATCAAATTCAAAGCAAAAAGGGCTTCATACGTCTTAAGCTTTAACTGGCCTTCAATTAAAGGAGATGATTAACTGGGTGTTCAATAACTAAGATCTCACAGCATTTAGTTTTGGAAACATTGATGAGTCAGAGCAGGCAATGTTTATAAGGGTTATAAAATGAGTAATTCTGAGTGTTTTATAAAGCAGTGACTTCAAAAAAGTGATTCCTTTTGCTTGTCTCTGATTTAGAAAGATCACATACCTTTGTGAAACTTTCTGGTTTGTGTACATACAGAAACTGGGAACTAATAAGCACTTTGATATTTTCTGTCCCAGTTTGACTGAAACTGGAAAACTCAAGGGCTAGGTGGGGAGTGCAATGTTGCATTTTTTTCAATAACTTATTTTATTTTGGTAAATGTTACACATTCAGTATTTTTCCTCTAGCTGAGTTCCTTGGTGAAAGTAATTTGTAAGTATCATGATGCACTGCATAGTTCTTCCAAACAAATAAATATAACATTTAGCTACTTACCATGGATAGAAAACTGTAAAAATTGAAGTTTTGTAACACCTTTATTTTTATCGCATTAGCACTAATTGTGCATACACTGTTTGTGAGAGAAAGATTCTTTATTACCCTGATACAGCACCTCTTTACACCAAAAGACATATAAAACTTTTAGTCATCACCATTAATACTATTTCCTATCACACTTTGTTGTCTTTTTACTTTAACACCTAAGGAAAAAGATTTATTGGTGCCCATTTTTGGAACTAAATCAGCTTATAATACAAGAACATTCATATCCTTGATCTTTCTCAAAGACTAACCTATAGGACAAATTGTTTCGTTTAACTGTCTCTCTATCCACTTGTTCCTTTCCAAAATGTCTTTTTTCAATGCCCTATGTAGTTTCTTACTTTGCGGAGGTTTTGCAGTATAGAGTTCCATTTGAAACTTTCATGCAGTTGCAATTCTTTTGTTTTCTATCTTCCAGAAAAGAAAAGCATATGTAGTGTTCATACACTGACAATAATTCTAGCAGAAAATAAAAGTAGTACTTGGTAAAGATTAATTATTTCATTCTCTCTCCCTGTGGGTGCTGCACATGTGTATGACTGTCACATTCTAGTACAGAAGAAAGAAATTAATCAGTGTTTAAATTGCAGATATTCCCTGAGTAATAACTTGATTTACTCAATCTAAAAAGCAAGGATTTTTCAAAACTGTCCAACCAATTTGATGATTTAAACAAATCTCATAAATCCAGATGGTTTGGGTTTTCTGTGTCATCTTGCTTTGTGTTCTACCTTGCATAAAAAAAAATATTTTTTTGTTGCATATGTCTATAATTGTAATATAATTACATCATAAATTCATTTGTTTATTAGAAAAATGAGGCTAGGAAAAAAGGAGGGGTTTGCCTGTTCTTTTAAATTTATGTCCACTGATGACATTATTTCCATACTCAGTAAGCACTGAGGATTGCAGTTCATAAGTGCTTTCAAGGACTCCTTTACAGGAAATACTGAAAAACTATATTTAATTAATCCAGTTAAAATGTCATAACCATACAATGGTCATGCATTGTTTTCTATTGAACTTGGCAAATTTGTACTGTGAAAATGTTTTTTCATGCTATTTTGGCAGGAAAATGCCAAGCAATTATTGCAATATTGAAGAATCTGTGATCACAGAACAGTTATTTTCTTCTTAAACAAAACGCCACTTTACAGAAAGGCATATCTTGGAAACTGTTTTACTGACTGTATCATTGTCTGACTTAGCCTCACTTGACTAACTAGCATGTTTAGCGGATGAAAATAATCAATTGCCAGCATCAAAATCTCCTCACTTTCTTTGGATTGGCATTCAATTTGTTTGCAGACATAGGGAGGAACCAATGATTTAAATCTTTTCAGGCCATCATTTTAATTTTGTAATTTTTATTTAACTGCTCCATTTTTTTATAGCAAAAACAAAGGCAGATTTATTTTTTTTTCTTGTTGTTACCAAACAGGACATGTAACACAAATTACTTTGCATCTCAACCAGCGAATCCAAGTATCTCTCCTATAGCCCTCCTAAAGATGCCAGGCACTGCCCAGATGAGCAAGCCTCCTGCTGCACAAAAGCAGTTATGAAGCTCATAAGAAGGAAGGGGAAGACCTAAATGTTGGAAAAGAAGAACTGACAGCAGAAGTAACACTGGAAGAAATATGATGGAAAAACACCAGGATGAATCTTACAGTGATAAGAGGGAACTAACAGGGGAAGGTGCTAACAAGAACAAGACCCAAATGTCTACCAGAGCCCATTGAATATCAAGAGTCTGTATCATAATCAAAAGTCCTTAGACCTCACCTTAATCGAGACCAGAAGCTGCAGTCCTGAGAATCTGGAACTGTGGAAGCATAGCAAGAAAAGGAGAAATTCTGGACATACAGAACCCATTTCAGTAGCTTTGCTTCTGGTCCACATTTACTTTGACTTTTAAATCTAATGTACACAAGATCAGAGAGAGGTGCCCAGGGATCAGGACAGGGCATGACATAATTTTGGGTATTTTTTCTGTAGTGGTCTTTACTTCATGCGTGATACAAAAGAGTGAGGCCCAGCAAAAAAAAAAACAAACATTTCCTTTGTAGTGGCACTATTGGAAGTGACCTGAATCCATCTTAGCTGGTGAGTAGCTACCTGCAAGTTATTGATTTAATTTTTCTGTGTTTGTTAGCCAAATGTCACTTAGAATGTTAATTCAAAATGTTCCCCATAGGATTGAACTTGGAGCCCTGAAAAAAAATCCTTCACCATGTTCTGTTTACTGCTCCCTACCTTCCTTCAGAGATATAGTCTGTGACCCATCCTTAAACCCAGGAGATTTGCAATGGGGAAATGAATAGTGGAATTTTTTTCCCCCCCTGAGCATATAACTTCCTTAATTTATAGTTTCTGTGCTCTATATGAATTTAAAAGGTGTCTTGGGATTTGACCAATTTAACTGAGTGCTTCAGTGTTTCTTTCTGATGCTATATTTATTTGAGGATTAGCCCTCTAAGTATTTCTACGTGTGGATAACTAAGAACATATTTGCCTGGTGTAGTCAGCTTCAGTAGTTCATTACAGCATGAATCTATATCAAATCCAGACATTTGGTCCTACATCTGTCATGAAGTGCATGTCATTAAAATGTTATTTTGTGAGAGAAGATATAACTAGGATGTGTTTATGTATGACACTGATCGCTGTTCAGAAGAAAGAGAATTAATTAATAAATATTTACCTCACTTTGAACTACGATATTACCAAGATTCTTATCCGGGTGAAGAGTACTTACTGTAGGAGAAACAAGACTTTTTATAAAAGCAGTGTTGGCTGAACAACTGATAGTAAAAGGGAAGCAGAAGATCAGCGTGCCATGGCAGTGAATGTAGTTCTGGGGAGCGGGGAGGGTGCTGTCCTGAACACTGAGAGCTGGGAAGGCACCATCTGGCAGAGACAGTGCACGGGGCTTGCAAGAGTGACTGCAAGTAACGTGGAAAACCACCTGTGATCTTCATTACTTGGCCTATGACAGGAGGGTCACACTGCGTGCAGAACAAGCAACAAAGGGAGTATAAAAGCATACGCTGAGAGACTCTGAACTGATTCAGGATCTGGACACAACAGTCAGATATTGGAGCTGTGGGGGTGGGTGGATTCTCAGAGCCAGCAGGTAACTGTTGGGAGAGTGGTTTTTGATCCCAAGTGGTTCCTGATCCCAAGAGGAAAGAGAGGAGCCTCTCCTCCTGCTCTGCCACCCATGCAAAGCTAATAAAGCTGTGGATAGAAGAAACAACCTCAGTCGCAGTCATTTTCTTCACGAGGTACGTCCTAGTTGCCCCAGGTTTTAAGATTCAAGGTGTACTTCAGACGGGTATCTGGACTGCGCGAGTCTGCTTCCGATTCCCAGTTCGCTCCTGAAGTTACGGGCAGACTGCAGTAAACTGGCAGCTACACCTGTCGCCTGTCACCGCTCTTCCCCCGCACGAGGACAAAGCCTGAGGGCTCAGCGCTGTGGCTCCCGCTGCTGCGGGAGGGCAAACCCTCCGCTCCGGGATGGCGGAGCGGCGGCAGGACTGCCCGCAGGAGCGCTGGGCTGTCCCATGCCGCCGGGAGCTAGCACGTGCGCGGAGAAGGAACGGGGCACGGAAAAGGAGCGGCCGCTGCCCCAGTGCTGCGGCCCCGCAGTGACCGGCCCGGGGCTCCGCATGCTCCGCATGCCCACCTGCAGCGCCTCCCTAGAGGAGCAATTCCTCCGCTACCGCTCTTTTCCTCCGCTCCGAAGGCAATTCGAGGGCTGGCCACAGGCTCCCGCATCTACCCTCCAGCGGCGCCAGTGCCCTCAGGGCCCCGCAACGCAGTGCTGCCAGCGGGTTCCTCCCCGCTGCTAGCAGCGCCCCAGCCGCTCGCAGGGAAGCTCCAAGCCCGCCACCGGAGTCCCTTCGGGATCCGCGCCGAGGGGACGGAGCGGCCACTCTCCCGCCGGGAAGGAACGCCGCCGCGCCGCGCTCCCGCCGCCTGCTATTATCGAGACTGCCCGCGGCCGCCGGGGGGCGGGGCCGGGACGTGGCGACCAATCAGGCGGCG